>JAACYP010030849.1:90000-95442 GCA_011076525.1 Nettapus auritus
AATGTGATTCAGAAGTCATGCTATCAGAGAATTAGGTAACTGCTCTTTAGCACCACTGAAAAATTTGAAATCTATGTCACAGCTTTTTTTTTTTTTTTTTTTTTCCCTAAAAAGAAGCTTAAAAACATACATATGATTGGGAATTTTTCTAGTTTCTATGGAGACTATATTTGCTTTACATTTCCAGCAATATCTAATATTAAAGGAATGGCAAGCACTGTATTGACAAACACAACATCATTTTGGGACAAGATTTTTTAGAATTTTGGCAGTGAAGGTAGACCTAGTTTACTGCCTTAGTGTAAACAAGGAAGTTAAAATCAACTTTTCTCTTCAGATCCTGAATAACAGTATAACTGTATATACTTGCTTGTGTTCACAGACATCTTTTCCTTGTGTCTTTTCTGGATTTTTTGTGTTACAAGACATCAATAAATTATTGTTAATAATCAATAGAGAGAAGGAAAACAAATAAACAAACAAACAAACACAACAGCACTGTATTCATTTGTTTTATGAAAAATCCTTGAAAGAGTAATTTTTATTTTCTTCTCCTTCCTTCCTTCCTTCCTTCCTTCCTTCCTTCCTTCCTTCCTTCCTTCCTTCCTTCCTTCCTTCCTTCCTTCCTTCCTTCCTTAATTCTGGAAAGTACATTCACATTCTGCCAGTAAAAACACACAAAGAACAAATAATGCTGTCAACATGTGATTTCCAGTAGACAGTTCATTGTATCTAGAATCATCACACAACTTAAAAGCCATGTCACACTAGAGTTATTTCAGTACTCATTGAATTTTGAACTCAGTTTACATTTGCAAAGAAAGAAAGATAGTCAAGGGCAGATCATAAGTAACAGCATGTCTCAAGTGCCAACCCCACATGAAGAGGGAATAAGAAGCAAATGGTATTTATGAAAATACTTAGCTGAGTAAAGATTTGCTTTTAATAACTTGAATCCATCATCAGTGCTGTGTGCATCTTACTTTCAGTTTAGAAATGTGACAGACATGTATAGAATGACATTTTTAAAATGTGGAAGTTTTAACTCTCCATCTTAAATTAAAATGGATGGAAATGTCTAGTTTTAATATTTTCAACCAATGAATGGGAGATACAGATCACAGAAGGCACAAAGTCAGTGGGACTTTTGATAGAAATGCATTGTCCAAACAATGATCATTTGTCAGTAAAATGGAGTAAAACCACTAAAACTGCTCCAAATGCTTATATGCCTAACTCCATAAGGTCTCAAGATGTTAATTTCAGGACAAAGGACAGATTATTTACTGATCGACTAAAATCAACAAATGATAGACAGCTTGAGCCCCCCCCCACACACTTTTTTTTTTCTTCTTGGCATTCTTTCAACTCTATCACCCTATTGCTATTTTTCTTTTTAACACCATTCTGTTTCTGCGAGACTTTCAGAGGATCTTGTACTAGTATCCAAAAACATAATGCTTAGTATATTCTTAAAACTAAGCTTCAAGAGCTCAGCATTAAAAATGTGTGGAAGTCCTTTTCTGTAATTTCCTATGGACAACTAACTGATCTTCATTCATAAGTAGTAGTGTTATCTGTGACAGAAATCCTGGCCAGAACTAAGACATCATCGTCCAAAAGGTATCAAGCAGACACAGAAGTGTTTTTTTTTTTTTTTTCTTTCCAAAGATAATAAACCTAATTCAAGTAATATTCAATCAGACACGCAATTTGTAAAGTGTTTTATTTTTGTTTGTATTTCGAAGATGTAGTATCAGCATATCATACACAAGAAAGGAAACATTTGCAGCAGTAGCGTAAATGCTGCATTATGTTGATTTAGCTTGTTGCCAGAAAATTTTATTTGAAAATTCTCTGAATAGACTGACCTGTGGCTGGTACTTAACTTTTCATGTGATTCTTTTGTCAAGTTAACTTTGACAGATAATGAAGAATACTGAAGGGGGCAATACTGAATGGCATCAGGTTGCCTAGAGCCAGAAAAATATGTAAATTTTGTGCATTTCCTAGAAGCATATAGTACACCCTCCTCCCCCCCAAGTGGAAATTCAATATTTGTATTGTGCATTCAGTATACATTTAATGACTGAATATGCATATATTATACAGTATTTTGAATAAAATTACAGAATATATTACTTGTTTGAAATACACAAAATATTTTTAAGGCTTGGTTAACCTTTTACTTAAAATTATTACATAGCTATATAATAAATACAATGAAAATGCATAGGATGTATCCGATTATACTCTGTACGTGAAAAATATTTTCACAATTTGATATAAAATTAATACAAGAATATATACATCTATATTAGGAAATTATTTTCCTATTGATGTAAAAATATGTATTTGAAGATGCATCTGGCATGTTTTAATGATAAAGTGTCAAAGGTATATAGTTTTTCATTATATCTCAAACACAGAGCTAAAATATTTTTTATTGTCAGTCTATATGAATAAGTTAATAAAAATATATTGTATGAAGATACCTGGTAGGTAGTGAATAATTTTTTTTTTCACACTTTTAATATTTTCACACAAATTAGTATGTTACCCACTCTCTTTAAAATAGCTTATTTTTACAGTCTACAATTTTGGAATAACAAAGATGAGTGTAAGTTATATAACTATTAACTTCTGGTTTACTTTTCTAATTCAAAGCCAAATTTGTGTCGTTTAGATGCTGATTATATAATTTAAGGAGGTGCCAGCAGGTCATTTCACATCACTTTCCACTTATCTATGTGTCTCCTAGGTTTATTAGAGCAGCGGCTGGCAGGTTTTATATATGCAAACACACAGCTGGGGAGTATTTCATTCATTGGTTCAATGCTTAACATGTTTGCCAAGTGAGCAGATGCCGGTAAGGCAGTCATCATAGGGTGACTTTTAAAGGAGATCAAACAAGTCAGTGTGTTTTTGAAGTAAAATTTGAAGAGCTTTTCTATTTTAGTTGCTTAGTATGATTTGAAAATATTTTGTCAATGCTGCTTTTAGTGTTTTTTTTTTTTTTTTTCAATAAAAATGATTAATTTTGGCTCAAACCTTAATGGTGTTTTTAATATAATAATGTCCAATTTTAAACAGACCACTAACAGCTTAAGTTATTTAGTTTGATTATCAAGATATGTTAACAGTATAGCTGTCTCACTAATAGCCTATAACAAAGTGCAATGATGAAAAGACCACATCTGTGCTACTCAAATGAATTAATTTCTTCAAATAAGTAAACTAATGTGAGTATAATGCCATTGAATTAATAAAAGATAATTTAATTAATAAAAGATATCTACAAAAAAAGGGGGGGGGGGAGGGGGACGCAGTGTGACTCCAGCTGCTCCAAATATTTAATTAACAAAACTTGTACACAGCCTTGTGAAAGGTTGTTATTAAAACAGCTGAAATTCATCTGGGTTCCTGCTTCCAAATGACAGAAGACTACATTACATTTGTCACTTATATGCTTTCTAATGCATGTTGCTGCCCTGAAGGGAAGACTGAGTAGTAGCTGATATTCTATACACTCTGATTTTTGTTAAGTTCACTTCTCAGGTCAGGAATGAAGTACTTTAATAACACAATATCAGAAACCTTACCTGCCATTGATTAAATCATTTTAACCTGTAGTTATATTTATAAAGAAAGTGTCATTTTTATTCTTAATTTCTGTATGAGTGAGAAGACTGCTTTCTCATTCCACAAGTCTGTACAGCATGGGGTTGATTAGGAGGTGCAAAATTACATGCTTTAATCCACAAACTTCAGAAGCATTCCCCCCTTCTCCCCTGCAAACGTCTGTACTAGAAGCAAGCCTTCCTCATATCTTCATTTGGAACAAGGCCACAGTCCACCTCAGAATACATCAAACTGCACACAAAGCCAGTGGAAGAGAAAGTAACCATACTGCATTGAAACCTATGATTCAAGGATCAATTTTCTCAGCTAAACTGTGGAAATCTGTGGTTCTTCTCTTAATTCCTAGGAATTACAGATTTTAAAAAAAAAGGGGAGGGAGGGGTAGAAGGGGCAGAGGAGGAAGGAAAAGGGGTTACATCAGTCTTTCCTGATGTAAAAAGACCTTGTGATCCTTCTAGAACCATTAATTTTGCTTATTTGACTACATAAAATCCCAGACATCTGGAAAGGTCATTAGTGCTCCTATTCATAAGAAGAGGTATTTTGGTTGATAGGGTACACTCCTCAAATGATAGAAATGAGGTTTCAATTTCCCTTAGCTTAAATAAAATTTAAAATTCTATTCAACTACTCTGACGGAAAGCTCTTTAACTGGTAGGCTATGTAACTTTGTAAAAAAATGGAGATCATAGCCCAACAAACCTGTCCAGACTTCATGTAAGCAAATAGCATTCTACTAGCAAGATTGGTAGATTTTGCCCTGTACCTCAGTTATTAAGTTTTGGAAATAACTCTTCCTGGTTTCATAAAAGGAATTACTAGTCATCTATTACTTAGCTGCTCATAAATGTCACTAGATATGATTTAAATAATCTGAAAACTTTAAAGTTAAATGTGTTTTCGGTTGCCGGAAGATATAAGCCATTTTATCAGACTTTTTCTTCTTCTTTTTTTTTTTTTTTTTTTTTTTTTTTGTTTGTTTTTGTTTTTGTTTTCTTTTCTTCTTTCTTTCTGTATTACTTCATCTTTGTAGCTGCAAAAAATCATTAGGAAAATCAGTCTAGAAGAACAACTGAGGAATCTTCAAGTGATATAGGAGTTTCACTGAGAGGTATTAAGGGACAGAGAAACATGGCCAGGAAATCAGTGAGGAGTCATTGTGTAATCCAAGTTTCCATGTTGAAGTATGCTATATTTCAGGGAAGGAGTTAGTTGGATCAGGCTAGGATCAAGGAACTACAAAAAGATCCTTTTGCAAAAGTCCTCTACTTATAATCCTTTCTAGTATTAGGCCCTGCTCATGTAGTTATAGCCCATGTTTGTCACCTTTCCTCTTCATTATATTCATTTGGATATAAATCATTACTCTCACAGGTAAACTTATCTGCATTGACTCCGGTGTCCATTTTCACCACTCTGTGTATATAAATACAATCTTCAAAATTTCAGTATTTATCTGAGTGATTTTCCTGCTATTATCTTTGTTTAGAAAATAAATACAATTTTCAATTCTTGCTAAACTTTGCATAGTGTTTCTTCCATTTGCAGTCCCAACTGCAGGAGTGGGTGATTATTCTGAAGTCTTACAACCAAATCTCTGAGCACTGTTTATTTTACTGAATGAAGTGGGTTGCTTTCCTGTCTGTATCCAATTACTTATTTATAGTAATTTAAAAATAAATGTTCAAGTAAATTTTGGGATAGAACTGAATTGTATCTACTCTATTAGCATAAGTAAATTTCAGGAAAATGTGGTTAAAGCCTCCAAGGGAAAAAAAAAAAAAAAAAAAAGAAAAAAAA
>JAACYP010030850.1:0-50556 GCA_011076525.1 Nettapus auritus
TTCAGGTGGGATACTGGACACTCACAGTAGAAAGAGATTTTTTTTTTCCTATAGGAGAAGACTTCCATCACTACGTTGTAGATCTCCCTTTCCATCTAGTGACTTCTGAATTATTGTCTGCATATGTTCATGAAGGCACATCTAGGAAGGGTGTCTTACTTCCATTTATCCTGGGTACATGAGTCTCTTACCCTTAAAAAACAGAGAGGAAGGGATGTTGAACATTTCTTTAGCTGAATCCAGGTCACCTAATTAAAAATATCAGTTGAGAACAATAATTCTCCCTTAGGTTTTCCACTTCCCTAGCAAAGAATATTATACAAAGAGTAACAGCAGCAACTGCATTTTATTCGGAGCCTAATGCAGCCAGTATGTGTTAGGTATGCTTTGATAACATCTCCCAGATCAAAGCCCCAGGGAACTGGGGTGGGGTGGGGGGGAACTGAGGAATGCCTGATTTGGGATCTTGGTTTATACTTACCTCTTTAAGCGGGAGGTAAGGACTAAGCTGTTCATTTTTCTGAAGGCAAGGAATTTGGGGTATGCATAAGGATACTACTGCTTGAGAAATCCCCCAAAAGCAGAACAATTAGGGAACTCGGGTTCTTCCTGAAATACATAACAGGAGGTTTTAGAGTCATGGTTTTGTGTTTTAAATCCTCAGATTTAAGTTACCTATTTAGCACAGCTACTGTACTTGTTCTTTACTCTCTATTCCACTGATACGGATCCACACTAAGTGAGAGGTAGAATGCATCTCAGACTGAGAAGGGAGGTTAACCTGCAAACTTTGTGCTTGTTTGTGGTCATCCAACACTTACTAATTACATGTCCAAAAGAGTATTTATACTAACTGAAGTATTCTGCTGGACTACATCAAATTAGTTTCACTCAAATTTACTTTTCTCATCAAATAAAATTCAATTACCTAAACTTCACTCAAAAGTGAAGTTTGGATTTTTGAGAAAATGAATTTTTCTGAGGATAGCAATATCCCAAGACATTTTATCTGACGTTTATTGATTTATCATGCTTCTGTATCATCTATTTTTTCTAATATTAGTCATGAAAGTTAGTACTATGGAAATAAGGGACCTTCATTCTTATGCTCAAAGTAATCTGCTTTGTAAATTCTGCGTAGACAGAGACATGCTTCCATCTGCTTTAGGCTTTTTAGTTGTCAGACACATATGCTCTGAGAAATACTCCTTATATTTTAGCACTAGACCTGATCAGATAATTCACAGTGAATAATTTATTTGAACAAATTTAGATTTTTCTGTTTGTTAGTTGTCCATGAGCTGCTTGTGATTTTCTTGAATTTATTCATTATTCAAAAGTATTTACTTAATAACTTCCATGAATAACTTAAGGAGCAAAGATTTGTTTGCATACTGTTTGTGAGCAGTTTGTCAGTATGAAGAGCTTGGTGTCATTGCTCTGTTTTTATTAGATACAGAAGCTATCTAGTCTTTTACTACTAGTGAAACTGTCTTATGTGAATACTTACATTCAAAAGTTCAAAATTTGCTTTTTTAGCATCTAGAAGTTGGTTATAATTCTATATCCTTAAAGTAAACCTTTCAGTTCCAAAATCCCAGGCTTGCAAATACATCATGCGTTCCCTTTTAAAGAGGATTTAATTTCTATATAGGTGGATCTAGAGAAAGATATTTTTTAGGCAGTCAGTCTCCACTTGCAGTTGACATCTGCTCTTTGAGTCCAAAGTTGGAAGAAGAAAAAAAAAAAAAAAAACAAAAAAACATTAACCTATCAGTTGTTTTGTGTGAGAGAACTACTGCCATTTGAATATAACCAACTCCACTGATGTGTGCTTTTTTTTAAATTCTTTCTTCTCTTAACATCCATGCCAGCTTTGTATTTTAAAATACAGCTTTAATGTTGTGTCTATGAAAAGTTAAGTATTTGACAATAAAACATCTTGAGCACAGGTTTCCTCTTCAAAAATTGGAACAGATTTATATGAAATAAACAACATCCTTTTAGCTTTTTTCTTTTTTTTTTTCTTTTCTTTTTTTTTTTTTTTTGAATTACAATATCAAAAACTTTAGGCAGTGAATGCTAAAAATGGCTGTTTATATGAATCTTCTCTGAAAGCCTGATAAAACAAATGGAATAATTTAATGATGGAATTGTTTATTTGTATTTTAAAGCTGATTAAGTTAATTTTTGTTTCTTTTAGTAAATGTTACAGAGGCTTTCTCCGTAATTATTTTAATTAGATGCATTAAATCTTTCTGAGACATTCAGTACAGAAAACTAAACCAAAAAAGCACAGTTGTTTTATGACTTTTAATGCTGTTTAAAGCACAGTAACCATGATCTTATTTTGAATTTTTGTTCATCACAACACAGTAAGATTGTTGAAAATGCATTAAGCAGGATATATTTATCTCCCTTTATATTCCTTTGGAAATGTCATTTATGTAGTGCCAAAATGTTATGTTTTAGTAATACTGGTGCATATTTGACATGTAACTGGCAGATGATGTCTAAGCACTATGCACGACTATTAAAGATTGCATAGAATTCATAACTGTATCAGTACCTGACAGAGAAAGATGGCAAAATTCTGAAAATATATATATTTATATATAATATCAGTGGGTGAAAGCCACAGGTGGAGTTATAAGAATTAAATGAAGGACAAAAGATGAATCAGTAGGAAGGTTAAAAGAAAAGCTCCTGAAGTAGCCTATCAGGTCTGCAGTAATAAAATAAAATGGGGAGAAAAATACTAAATACAGGTAGTGCAGAGTGAAATAGTCTATTTCACATGCTTGTGCAAATCTCTTTCTAATATAAAAAAACAATTTATTTATTTATTTATTTATTTTTCTGGTTGAAGATGAGAGGATTCTCTTCTGCTATCTACCACTTCGTATCAACACATCTTCACTGTGATCCTCTAGAAATTTCTACTGAAAGTGCAGATCCCTACTTAAGAAATTTGAGCCTTTGATACCAAGTTGTTAATTTTTTGTAACTTTATATGTAAGATCTATTAATGCAGTCTACAAACTCTCCTTTCCCTTGCAGTTATTACCATGAGGTAATAACTATTGTGTCCTAATTGCTAGAAGAGAGGGAGATTTTTATATAAAGGATAATCCCAGCCTCTATTTTAGTTTGCTCAAATGAGTAGAAAGAAACAGCAATTAGAAGGCCTAGTGAGATGCAAAAAGAGGCCCAATAACTGAATATGAGTAGTTATCAGCAGAAAATGAAGGAAAGCTTATATAGCTGCTTGTTCATATCCATTTATTCTTTTTTCACTGACTAGAATTTAGTCAAGAGCCTGAAACATGAGGAAAAGTGTGTCCAGATGGTAAAAAGATTTATCTCCCATTTGTATTCTCAGTATTTGCATTTGGGCTATCTACAGTGCAGAAATATTTGTCCACTCTTGTGTTTCTCTTGGAATGAAGTAATACATTCTTAGGTTCTGTAACAGAGCCTAAGTGTGGTTCTGGCAACAGTTCACTCTAGGGATCGCTTCTGATATTAGATATAGACACCACCGCAACCATCTTGGTGTCTTCTAGCCCCCATAAGCTTTCCATCCCCATGAGCTTTTGTGTCCCATGTCCCTCTAAACACATTATAGACCATGGGACGTCACAGAGGACCCAGAGAAATCAGAGCTGAACAGTGTGAACAGATGCCTCCAAAGTGGAGTGGATATGCCCACTTGTCATAGGGACACCACTCCCAGGAGTTATCTCACTTATTCATGTGATAGAGCACACAGACTACAGCCTTCTAGCTGCAGATCTCCTATTCTCACTAGGTTCTTGAGTTTGGGATGAGGATATGATATACTGAACTGATAACCACAGAGGTGCTTTGTATGACAATATTTAAATCCACTTTAGGGGTCTTGTTTTGACCATCCACATGCACCATAAGGATATGAAAAGCACATCCTGAATTAAACCAAAAGAATGCAAAATACAAAAGTAACATTTAATCTATGAGACAGTCACTTAAACTTTGAGAAAGCAACACTTTGCAATGAACTGACTGACAAATTTACAGCCAAAGCTCTGCTCATTGGAGCTGATCAGCTGTAGCTCACATTGCCTGGCCCTTATCCTTGACCCTGTCCTTTTAGCTCAAGAGCTTTTACTTCTTCAGCAGTGGGCAGGGAGGGGAAAATGAAAGTCCATGATGTTTATTACTATATTATTACTACTGTGGAGGATTTGAAGCTACTGTTTGAAATTGTAATAGTGATCAATTTATCATGTATTTAGCAGTACTGAAGTGCAATATTCTGTGGGATCTGCACACTGAAGGCAGTGGGAGTTATGCAGTGATATGTTTTTGAAAATTCAGTAATTTTATATATATATGTGCAAATAATTTTTTTTAATCACTGTGCATTTTTGACTCTTGATAAATGAAATAAATGTATCTTCCCTACTTGATAGGTACTGTGATGCTTGTGAGAGTCTAAAAACTTAGGTACTTAGGACCTTCTTAAGCAAGTGTCTGAGTATATGAAATCCTATTCCTTCCCAGGAAGATCCATTTTACACATATCAATAATGCCATTGAAAAGGCTATGGGCCTGTCATTCTTTCTAAGGACATCAAGGTCTGTAAAGCTGGGGCTAGAGGCTTCTTCACCTGGTGTGTAGTGTTCCCTAGTAAACACAGTGAGTTGACCACTCACATGCAGAGAATGCTGGGTTTTGTATTTCTCTCATTTGCTGTCATGTTCATGACCATTGTCAGAAATGACATGGCAATATCATGTTCATTGCTGCACATCCCAGGGTGGACCAGGCCCATCCTGTGAGTCACAGTGCTGTAGTTGCCTTGGGATTATGTCTTGTCTCCTGCATGTATTGCATCACTACTGGCAAATTTTGTTCTCACACATTAATCAATGTATACGTTTTATTGATTTTCTTCATTTGAATTTGGTCTTTTCAATCATTTTTCAAAGAATTCATGCCAGAAACTGTCCCCTGCAGAAGTAACGGATGTGGCCGAGAGCAGAGAGGACAGTGATAACCAGTGCATTCAGTCATGCATATATATATATACAAAAGCAACACCAAAGTTAATCTCTCAAGTAGGATTTGTTGGGATTTTGCCTGGGTTTTAGTTTAAGTGGTAGTATAATTCCCAACACTTGTTTTGTTGTTGTTATTTTGTTTTTGGTTGCTGATTTTTATTTTATTTTATTATTTTATTCTTGTTGACTTTTTTTGGTGTGATCTCATCCACTTGTTTTTGCATTGATCCATCTCATCTTGCTTTCAGCTTTATGATTCCCCTCCCCCAGACTTGCTCTGCTTTTGTTTTTCTTCTGACATCATAGCAGCAGCATGGTAAAGCAGTACAGAAATCTTCTCGCTTCAATTCAATTTGGCTTGCAGGTATTGTTCTGTTTCTTCCTGAAATTGTATTGCCATTTCCAGAAATGACATGGCAATATTTCACTTGAGTTCACTTGCCATTTTAAGTGGACCTTCATGGATTTGCATTAACGTTATGAAACCATGCCTAATATAACTACAGTGTGGAGAAAGGTAAAATGAAATTAGTTTAGCTCATTGTCTGCTGTGCACTGAATTGGCAGAGAAAATAAAATTGCAGATCGCTATAACATCTATAACAATCCTGCAGGATCAGTCATATCCTATCCTCAAAAACTATGCATGCTTATATGCAAAATACATGTATAAAGCTAATCTACTCTTCTCTGAGGAAAAATTAAAGCTGGTGAAAAGAACAAAAGTACTAAATGCAAAGAAGACTTCAAAACTGTTTTGCAGTTCTCCAGAAATACATCCTGTTCTGTTTTCTTTCTGCAAACAACAAATGAATTTATGAAGAGCTCACTGAACTGTTTTGCAATGCTTTAAAAATTTCAAAAATTGGTATATTGAAATAAGATACAAACAAACAGAAAATCCCATCAACTGTCTGTGATTCACATTTCAGAGTAGACAGCAGCATTGCACAACAGCTTGAGATTTGAAATGAGAGGGATCCTGCATCCAGATGAAACTTCATGGGGATTTCAGGCAGAATATAATTATTTCATATAATTATATTATATACGAGCAGAATATAATTATGCAAAGTTGGAATTTTGTCAGGACACTGTGGTGAGCACCTATGCTTTGTGAAAAGCTTATGGGGATTTTTAATTACAATAAGTGGTCAGAATCTTAGTTTGATGTCTCAGCCAAAAGATGAATTGATACTGAACTACTAGACTCTCAGTACATGCCTGGGTAGTACAAAAATAACAGAACCATTAGGCAGCTTGACTCACCTTGTAGTGATGGCAGAATGGGCTGTATCTGAAATCTGGAACAATGATTAAAAAATACTGTTGCTATTCTACAGAAGTACGGTGATTATGAGGGATGTAACTCTGTATTCAAGATTCTTTCAGTCTGAGGGAAAGATATGCATCTGCTAAACATGCAGATATGTTATCTGTTCACTTTAGAAACACTTAAACAACTGAGCATCTATCCTTAAAAATTACCACAGAATGGAATAACTTTTAAGAAGTTATCATGCTATGGAATGAGTCTTATGATATGAACTCATTATGAGTTGTAGAGCCTTCAATCAGCAGAGTGGATATTACACTGAATAGCTGAATACCCAAAAGTTTCTTAACTGGTTCAGTCCTATCTGTCTAATCTATCTATCTTCTCATGTCACACCCAGCTCTACTGTATCTGAATGTCTTCCAAGTCTCTCTGGGGCAACAATATTTTTTCATTATTTTTGGTAATGTAATATAAACTGGAGGCTACAGTATCATTATTTTATTGCTACCCCTGAGATATTTTTGTCAGATGTTAATTCATAATGTTGCAAAGTTCTTCTAAAAGAACAGAAATTAGAGTTGATACTTTGAGAAAATATTTTTGTAGTGCTTGTTATTAGATTTTTAACTTTTCTATGTGGGTTTTCTTAGACATTTCCAACACTCTAAAAGGCTACTTAGGTTCCTAATCTCAGAATTTTTTAGCAGTCTTTTTTTTTATTATTTTTTTAATTTTTTTTTATTTTATTTTTAAACTTGAGGATGTTTATATTTTGATTAAGTTCCTGGACTGAGCAGAGTGTATCTGATTCAACTTTCTGACTGGCACAGATTTATTTTTTATTTTTTTAAGGGCCAATATGAATAATATACCTGTGAGTTTGCATTAGATTTGTAAAGTGATGATAATTGTCTGCCTCATGATGAAAGCACATACAGTCTTGTCTGAGTGGTGCCAAAATATTATGGACTGGGGGTGCCTTGTATATTTTTTGAAATGTTGGAAGGAGAAAGAACAAGGTAAGTAAAACTAACTGAACTGCTGTCCTGATATTTTATTTTATTTTATTTTATTTTTTTTTTGTAGCTAACATACACAGATGCATATAACAGGTAATAAAATGCATTTGTCCATAGGCTCTCCATGTGAGGCAACCTGAATACCAGAAACTTAAACTCATGCAAAATATGATCCATACACAAAAAGTCAATTTAACTTTAGCAGAGCTGCTACTGGCTTCACTGTAATTAAGTGCTAATCGTAGGGGTGTGCTGTTTTGCAAGGCAGTAAACCAGTTTCCTGAGCGGATAAACTCCCAGGTCAAAGGCCAGGGAGTTTACTCCATTGGGGGACCAGAATCACTGCTGAGAAAAGCAGCACACCTGTCCTGTTATTGTGATTATGAGACAAATGTGAATACAGCCAGTAAAACAAAGTGACTTGAAAGTCTGGAAAATTTATTGACATAATTGGAAAGAGTGGTGTATTGTATGCCCTGTGAGCATGGAGACGGGCTCTGCCTGGTCCCATGGGATGGCACCAAGCTCTCGAAACTAAAGCTGGCAGAGGGGAGGTGGTCACAGGGTGTGCAGGACCATTGGTGCTCAGCATGGTCTTAGGAAAGTCACTTGAACTGTCTGAGGGTATTTTTTCCCAGATGTAAAATGAGGATATGAGTAAACTTCACAGAGGTGTTTCCAAGCACAAATAACAAATTATGTATAGGTCTTCAGTATAATTTGATATAAAGTTTAATCTGTAGTAAATAAAAGTTGTATCTGTTCCATATGTTTCATCAAATAAGAATTTCAAGAATAGAAGTAGTTAAAATCAAGAGAAGAACAATGCACTTGAAAAGTACGCATAAAAAGTAGAAAAAAGCCTTTGAAAGTAAGTTATAACAACCATTCACTGTCTTAGAAAGAAAGGAAAAGTGAAAAGTGCCGTGATTTTTATCACCAGAACACCACATTTATCTGTAAGTAATTGGACTGTTAGTAAGCACTGGTAGGGAACATCCATGCCAGCATGAAATGCTGGGACTTGACACAAGAAGTATGTACCTATTGTTTCTGCATAATGGAATCCAAATTTCTGAGGCTTATTTCTATGGAAACTCATGCAGTTTGATAACCAGGTCATTTTTTGATGCAGCAAGAAATTTGTATGAGCAAAGAACAAATAGCTTCTTCCTCAAACAACAATAACAAGAACAAACAAACAAACAAACAAACAACAAAAAAAACCTGGCATTTCAGCACAATTAAATTGCCACAGGAATGACTGAGACAAAGAATTCAGTTATTTTACAAAAGCTGAGATACTTCTAATCATAAGCAAAATATTTATAACTTCATATGCAGATGTTTGTGGCAGAAGCATGTACAATTAAAGTTTTTAGGGGAATATCTGGAAGAATATGGAAGGTGGACTGCTTGAGGGTTTATATAAATGTAGATCACCCCCATTAGCCCTCACGCTTGTCACAAAAGCCCTCACACTTCACAAAACTGGGCAGCCTTCTCACAATATGGAGGCACAAAGATCCCACAGCCAGCCAGTAAATAGGCAAAGGAGAGAAGAGCTCCTCTTGCCTGCACAGCTACTTCCAAAAATTACATTTTCTCTGACTCTTATGCTAGAGAATCTGATACCAATGGTATTAGTAAAATTATACCACATAAGTTAGATTGAAGGTCTGATTGCACCTAACTGTCCTTGTGCTTTACATAAATGATAACTGCCAGTCTGTTAGTGCTCATCATATGTGTCTTCAAGGTGATGAGGTGATCACGTTCTCATATATACAGTATGAATCTTGCCATTGTGTAAGATACCTCCATACCAGATGGACGGATTATGGAAGACAGAGCCAGACCCTTCTCAGGTGTGCTCACTGACAGGAAGAGTCAGTAGACAAACCAGAGTATAAGAAATTCCATTTAACCATAACAGAGTTTTTTGATTTTTTTTTTTTATTTTATTTTATTTTATTTATTTTTTTGATTTTATTTTTACTGAGTGTGGTCAGATCCTGGAAGAACAGAAAGTATGTGTAGTCTCAGAATCTTGGAGATATTCAAAACCCAGCTGGATGCATCCCTGAAGCACCCTGCTCTGAGCAGAGGGTTTGGACTATATGATCTCCAGAGCTTCATTTCCTTCTCAATTATTCTGAGAGGCTGCCAAAATAATAATCAGCTTTACAACCAGCATGATGTTTTAGTAATCTACCTGTACCTTTATTGATGAACCAAAAAACAATGTGTGACTTTCACTTCTCCTAGATGGAGCATAGTATTAATGGAAGACAGCAGAATTGACTTGTAATTAGATTTTTAAAAATCTGGATTTTACTGATTTTAAATGGTGCAGAACTAATTTATGTACACTGACTCTTCACTCGCATACATCACTGCAGCAATATTATGTGGTTGCTATAGAAGGCTTTATTTATAGATCTCTGGGGATGTTGCAGATGCACTGTGCAGTTACACCTGATTTCATACAATCCTAGAAAATCACACTGGAAAGGATTTTAATCCCAAAGCAAATTAGCCTAATCTGTTAGATAAAGCTCTTAAGGATCTCCAAAATGAAGACTCCAAGACTTCCTCAGGCAATCTGCTACCTTACTTGGAGAAAGCATTCCCTTACAGCAAAATGAATCCCCCTTCCTGTAATTCTTATTTTATCTACTCTGGCCATGAAAAATAGGCTCATTTCAGCAGCTTTTTATACAATTGAAAGTTTGATGTCTCTTTTCTTGCCTGAACAAGGACATGTTTTCTAGATCTGTGATCACTCTCACTGACCATATCTGGACTCTTTCCAGTTAGTCCACATCTTTCTTTAATTTATACAAATGACATAAGAGAGAGGTCTGGCTTTATAGATGAAGTTCCTGTACATACAGATTTTTTTGGGACTTGGGGAGAACAAACCAGAAACAACGCTGGCTTTTGGAACAGACCCAGGCTTTTAAAATATTGCATAAATGTCTTAAAGGAAAATATATATATATATCCTAGAATATCCTAAAGGTCTCTAATCCTTTAGAGCAAGTACTTCTAGTGGTTTAAGATGCTACTACTCTTCTGCCAGAGGTTTTTGCCAGAATAAGAGTTTTGGATCTATGCACAGATATTAAGGCCAGATCATGACGCCCGTCTAATTTAACCTGTTGTATAAATCCCCCGCATCAAGTCCAAGAGTTGCTGGTTGAGCTTGGCATATCTTTTAGGAAGGCAGCCAATCTTGATTTAAAGACTGCCAATGATAAGGAATATACCAGATCCCTAGATAAATTATTCCAATCATTAATTACCCAACCTAATTGCTAGTTTGAATTTGTCCAGCTAAAGCTTCCAGTCATTGGATACTGTTATGCTTTTGTTTACTAAACAAATGATCCCTCTATTGGAAATATTTCTTCAGCTGCTCTAAGGCTGTCTCAGCTATTTGCAAACTCCTGTACTCTTCTGTAGCCTTTCTAATATGCCAATGTTTTATTTAGTGTATTTAGTTTTTATTTATTTAGGATACCAGAAGCACTGGGGTTCAATAATCATCTACTGGTGCACAAAGTTTTCTGAAGACATGTCATAGTGATTGAGATCAGATGTTTATGCTTGGGACCCACAATATATGGATTTCTTCGATCTCACACAGAATGTCTTACACAAACCTCTTCCTTGTTCATCCAATAACACAGCAGATGGAGGGTGTTGAACAAACAGCTTAACAGCTTAGCTCCACTTCTGAAGAATGATTGAAGCCACTAAGCATGTTGACTTAAGAAGGCTTGATTTTTGAATTAGTTAGTTGCTTCTTAAAGTGTTGTTTTGGTCTTTTAAGGGGTTGAAAATTGTTCACATAATCTTAGCCAGTAGAAACATGAACACAACTGTAGCCATCTGTCCCCACCTTGCTGCAGGGAGGTCCTGCTTAAAATCTGCAGCTACAGCTTGTCCTCTGGTAGCATTACCGAGTCCCTCCTTCTTCATAGGATTATTTTGTGTCTGGTTTCCCTGGAAACTCTTAGCATAAACAGATGATGTAGGCCTTTTGTACACCGAGAATTTCTTGCTATTTGGCAGATTAGACAGCTAGCTACTGAACATGTGCAGATTGACTCAACCGTGCATGTGCAGTGAGCTGGATTTCTCTTGGATATATTGAACTTAACAGCACAGGCACTGAAAGTGTGATATTTCCCAGACACATCCAGTCCCTGCATCTGTGCTGTATGCACAGTTAATTTGCCACTCCTACAGTGTATCCAACATACCACATTGTATAGGCCAATGTTTTAGTCCCTTGGCCCTGCATGTTGTGTTTCCTGAGCACACTGGGATTTGGCATTGTGCATGCAGATCTAATTCCTCTTTGCCCAATGGACTCATTGATAGAAAATATTCAATTATAAAGTTCATTTTCTGGGAAATCCTAAAAGAAGGAGTAAGTATATCTTGTCTTTGATTTTATTTCAAACTCATTGATGAATATATTTTATCTCAAAGATAAATAATATTTTTTATTAATATTTCAGAATTTTAAGATAGCATCTTAGTGAAAACATATAGTGTTAGGACTGAGTTTTTCCACCTCTACTTTTTTTTTTTTTTTTTTATTTTAAATTTATTATTAACTATGACTTTTCACTGTAAAATCAGAGAAAATCTATTAATGTTGGCTAATTGACAAGACATTCCACAAGCCCTGAATTGTTTAATTCCACAAGATCTGTACCATTGCACCCAAAACAGAACACAGACATTTGAATTGCCTATAAACACTTTCTCAGACATTTTTTTATTGCTCTTTTAATGTTTGTAGGTGTTAAAAGTCTAAGTGAGAAAAGTAGTAGATAAGATCAACTAGTCCTTTTTTGTTATTATCATTCTTTAAGGCTATGTTAGATAGCACTTCCTTCTAGCAAAGAGAAAAGAATGGGACCATCATTATAAATCCTATCACATAAAACAAGGAAAGGAAAGAATCCAAGTAATTTTGAGAGTAGGCCATATGATGATAAGCATCTTCGCTATCTGTGCCATACATAGTTTGCCTCTAAAATTACTTTGATCTAATACATAGTCTTTGATCTAAAGAAATTAACCATCTTCCATTCTCTTGGTGAGATGAAGCTGAGACCATATAGCCAGCTTTAGAGGCAGGATACTTTATTAACTTGGTTCATGTTCCATTTTGCTCCCAGAAGGTCCATGTGTGTGTGCTGCTTTACTCTTGGTCTGTTCTGGGCCAGCCAAATGTCTCATTTCTGGAGAAGCCTCCAGTTCACTTGAGGGTCTGCTCCAGGTGGAGTATCCAAACCATGCTTAGTTTTCAGTCCCCTGATTCCAACGGTTAGCGCTCTCAAATGTCTTTCTATACTTATGTCCCTGAACATGCCTACTTGGCATCAAAACTACCATGGTGAATGGCTACAGCAGAGCTTTGTCATTACTTGAAGCACTCAGAACTGGTGAAAAATAAATAAATAAATTAATCACAAAATTAACACCTGTATTTCAAGACCAGAGGGGAATTATTTAATACCTTACAGCTCCAGCACTTAACAGTGCAGGTATGAACCAGAGCACACCAACTGAACACAGAAGCAGGGCTCGGCATACAGACATAGACAGCTGTCAGAACCAGCAGTAGCCAACAGCAATTGTACCAAAACAAACAAAAAATTAAATCCACCCGTATATATTTATATATGCATAGGAGTGGATTTATAAATAAATATGTGATACCTAGGTAGGTTTTCTGATTTAAAAGTTCTTCCTCTCTCACCAGCTATGATGTTTGGAGCAGGACTATACCACCACAACATCTCACAGGGTTAATGCTTCTATAGAGCTCGTGACTCAGAGTGTACATTTCCTTGTTTCTTCTAAGCCAAGATTATACAGCTTTTGAGATGATAAGTACTGTTTGTTTAGCTCAGGGAGCAAATGCTTTCACTTTTTGCATTTTTTAGTCTCTTTCTGCCTTCTGATTCATAATGACTGATCAGTCTGCTATAGTCTCTTCTGGCTGATGTCAAAATGCAAAACAACACATTTGACTACGTGATAACACCGTAGGTTGGTCCCAGGATGTGTAACTCTATCTATTTAATTAAATGGCAATCAATCTGAACATGTTCAATATATTTTCTCATCATTGTAGCATTTGTAAGAGTCAATGTGTTACCCAGCTGGTTGTCATTCACTACTTCCAAGTGGATGGGAGATCATAGAATATATAAGTAGCTGACAGTTTTAATACGGACCTCAGACAGAAAGGAAGATCTTTTCAGGAGAAATATCTGATTACTCTCTGATAGTAAGTGAAAGGTTATTAGCAATCATATTGCCTTTTTTTTTTTTTTTTTTTTTTTTTTTTTTTTTTTTTTTTTTTTTTTTCTGACTCCAAGACTCCAGGCTGCCCAGATAAGCAGGCTTGTGTACAGATTTCATCAGATGATAATTGGACATTCATAATCAGATGTCCTGAAGACTTTCAGAGTTCCAAGTAAGTTACACACTCAAAATCTGGACTGGCTTAATTTCTACTGCCCTTCTGAACAGAAAAGCTTATATGTGAAAATCAGTCCTGAAACTCCTTTCTATGAAAGAAACAGCATGATGGTTTTTATTGCATTTCATATGAACCAGAAAGGAAAATTAAACAGGCATGAACAGGTTCTTAAATAGAGCAGGTAATGAAATGAAGAAAAAGTAGTCACTCTTCTAAGCTCTATTGCTTAGTTTAACCCTGTATGGACATACAGTGCTCATACAGTTTGCTCATTTAGTTTAACTTCATTATCCAGTATAGCTTATCAGTCCATGAATGTTTCCAGTTTTCTGCTTGGGGATCTAAAACCATGCTCAAATTAAATTCCCACTGAAGTCCATAGTAATTTTGACAAAACAAAAACTGCAGATCTTGGCAAGACAATAGGAAACGTATCATGGATTTTTTTTTTCACTTTTTTTAAGATAAAGGGATGCTTTTAAACTGGATTTTAGGTATCTGTTTTGCAGATTAAGTCTATATGTATTTTGGAAATGGCCTTCATTAAGAAACAGCCACTTTCAATACAAATAAAGGGCCCTGACAGGACTTCATCTGGAGTACCTTTACATTTTCAATTATCGCACTGCACAAAAGATAAGCTGAAACTGGACATGGTGCAAAAAAGCTTTTTTCAGTCTTCTTCTGATCCTCCCTGTAACTCACAGGATGATGATACTATAACATCTTTGCTTTGTATTACCTAGTAAAGGATGAAAAAAATATATATATATATATAAATAGATCAAAGGTATAATACCAGTCTTGGTAAAGGTTTGTTTAAGCTAAAGGACAAGTACAAAACAATCAGAATAAACCAACTACAAATAAACTGAGAATGAAAAATAGAATATGGATTCTGATCAAAAGAGTAGTAAGGTTTTCATTCATCTGTCCAAGGAGAGTTTTAGGACACAGCCAGGGCCCCTGCTGTCCCCTGGCAAAACCCACAGGCAACACCACTGTAGTAATAACCTTTTTCCACGCTATTTAACCTATGCACTCTTAAAACAGTACGGGTGAGATTACTCTTTGGCTCCCTTTAAATATTACAAATCTCAATGCTTTCTTTGGCTATTCATAGAATAGTTGTGTTTAAACCAGGACATCATCAATACAAACAACACCCAAAACTTTGTTTACCTATGCTGACTATGCTGACAAGTCCAGAAACCCCTAAACTGCCTTCTCACTTAACTGAAATAAACTGTGCTTGCCTTTGCATAGATGTGGAACTAGTCTACAAGTCCAGTGGTGATACCTGGGTTCATCTCAAATGGAAAGAATGTCATATTGAATTATCCCTACATACCCAAATTACATTGGGGTATATGAAAAATGATTTATCTCCAAATCTTCAAATCTCACCAAAACCTCTGGGTTTGCTGTGTTTAAATCCAAATAACTGTATTCCAAACTGTAACAATTGGAAGATGTGGTGCAAATTTTTTTAAAACTTTTGTTTTGCGAAACATGTTTGTTTTGCACATATATAAAAAGTTCATTGTAGCTTGCTTAGTTTGCTTTTATTACTTTCACTTCCCAACTTGGCTCAAATAAATTTATCATCTTTCAGGTCTGAAAAACTACTATAAAACAGTCTGTCTCTGGTATAATCACTACATAAAGTATATTTTTATTTTTAATATAAGGAAATTATGTGTTGAAAGGTAAAGCAACATATAATTAATAGCAAACCTGCCTAATGATAGCTAAAATACATCAAAGCATCCTGCAGCCCATTGGCTAGTATACATGCTTTTGGCAAACTACTAACTTCCAAGCAAATTACCTTCTTTTCTAGCTAGGGATCTTTTTAAGTTTTATAGTGGGAGACACTGATTGAAGCTTTGATTTGTTAATAAAATGATAGATACATGTCTTTAAATTATGACATTGAAGCATAATCTTCGTATAGTATTTTACTTTATGGCTGCTGAACATGTGGTTCTCCTGTATGTGTTCAAATACAACCATTACTCTGGTAGTCATGTTTGGTGTCATATGTTTGGAACTTAGGTGAAGGGCAAATGTAACTACTTATATCCCTTTCTAGGAGTTATGTTGGCTGTTGATTTCATAGGTGTTTCCATCAATTTTATTCATCCATCAATAGCAAAATTAAGTTTTAGTTGTTTTGACTGTAATTTTTACAGATCTGTGGATGTTTATGGCCAAATTACATTGCAATGACTATCTTACTTTTGTACATAATGCATAACAGTGGCCTACTCGAGTGAAAAGAATTGCTAGGATCTGTTATCTAAGTAAGTCCTATCAAGTGAAGTTATATGGAGCTGAATTACAGCTTATCCAGCCTAAAATAAATTGGAATCTTCAAAGAAATCACAGTGAGTTGGCCAGTACAAAATGTTTGCTCATCTTCCTATTTTTAAAGCCTTCACTGGTGAGTTGATTTTGTAGAAGAATTGAATCTGCATGAGAAAATTATACCCATAAAATAGCTACTGCCAAAGCTATACATAGGTTTTGAGGAGGACCTTGCACGGGTCTTCATTTGTTTATAAAGTTCTCTCTTGATTCCTGTCTGTGTAGTGGTTAATTACCAAGTGAGTCATTAGGAGGAAGCTGCCATATTTTTGTCCTATTATCAAGTATTTTTGAAGGTGGCTTTGTATTCCCCTCTAACTCAATGGGTTTTTCCCAAATATTGATTGTTTATCTCATGAGGATTGAACGACATCATACTTCCTTGCCCTTGAGGGCTGGGCCTAAACTGAGCACAGCAGAATTACAGGGTTTTGAGAAGCCCTCTGTTCAAAGTGTCCTCACAGCTGTGAGTCAACTTTCTTTCATTGATGCTGTATTTTCATAGCATTGTTCAGCTCTAATGATGAGAAGCCAGTTGCACAATTAAGATAGATGCAGTCTTGTTTCCCTGCTTACTAATCTCAAGAAGCTGTTGTGCTTTATGTTTCATCTAACAAGCAGTGTAAGGTGGAGCTTTGAGAAGATGAGAACATGTTCAGACCCATTTTCTTGTGGATTTTTTTTTTTTTTCCAGACAGCTCTGAAATCATATATGGCCATCATCCATCATTAATAGCTAGTTTAGCTGTTATAGCAACTTGGTTCTTCATCAGCTGAGTAGCATTTTTGGTTATGCGCTTGTACTGAAGTACAGACAAAAAGAGAGGAAAGTAGAGAAAAAATGAGAAAGGTAATTTGTTTGATTAAAAAATCTAGTTTAAAAATGCAGAAAATTCATTATCTCATAATTCATATATTTGCCTTTCTTTTCTTTCACTCAGAAAATACTTTTATCTTCCTGATCATAGAACTATTACTCTGTACACCTCTTATTCATCACTATCATTACACATTACTATATACTCATTTTTACACCTGCTCAATCAGAATGACTTAATTTTGCATTTCTGATCAGCTACGTCTTACTGACCTGGAAGTGTAGTAGTAGAAGATTTTCCTGAGGTTATGGCATCATGTCATAAGAACTCTTTTTTTTTTTTTTTCTCTAATTCAAAAAAAGTATCATTAGAAAAAAATTACTTGCAGTCAGACTCTATTCTAAGCATACTTTATTCATTTGGAAAGTGTTGCAATAACTGAACTCTTTGCAGACTTTCTGAAAATGTTCCTATCACCTCTGAAAAATCTTGGTGCCTTTGAAAAGTAAAGCAATCAATTTTGTCATTTGCACAGGTTTAAACCTGGAGTTATAGACAGACATTGATTGTAGCTTACTGTCACACTCCAAACTGGAAACAGGGGTGCTTTAGGAGTTGATTCATGAACAAATCAAACAGCCTGGCCCTACAGGCAGCAATATCCATCAGAGACGTACGTGGGGAGTTTCATCTTTTTTTTGAAACTAATCAGTGTGCCATGCCTAAAATAGTGCAGATTCTTGATTTGTACAGTGATGGAACTAAGAATTGATGGTGAATTTCACCTTTCATTGTGGATAAAAGGGTCAATACAGTCCTTTGAACTTCCATGTGTGGGACATGTCAGAGGCAAAGCAGAGAGGAAATGCAGGGCAGAGGACAAGACACACGGGGAACTGGCATTTTCACAGAGGCCGTGAAGAGAACTGTAACTTACCTGGTAGGCAGTAGTGGTAAAGAGGAAGAAGAAGCAGCCATGGGAAATTGATTCCATCCCAAAGAAAAGAAACTTGTAATGATGTTTATAAGATAATTTAGTTTTATCCTTCCCCTAAAGAAAAGGGACAGACGGTGTGTACTGTCTACAAAAGGTGTTTTTCTCTCTCTCTCTTTTTTTTTTTTTTTTTTTACTTTTTTTAGAACACTGCTTTTTTCAAGCTCGCTGAAAAATGGATGTCTCTGTTCATGCAATATTTCAGAGCACCAACATCTGTTTTCTTTCTAAATCAGCACAAATGCAAAATTATGCTGACATTTTCCACATACAGGAATTTCTGTAAAAGAAACTACTTTTCTGGAAATAGAAAGGATTAAAAAATAAAAAATCGAAGGGAGAAAATAGGCAGATAACCAGGTGACCAGGCCAAGGAACTAGCTGCCCAAAGAGCACACCAGGCCATAACAAGAGCCTGCTTTCTGTCAAAATATTTCACAAAACTACTATATCTCACTAACTGTTTCAATCCCAATAAATTAACATTTTCTGACAGAAAACTGGACCACTGGAAAATTTTCTCTATCAATTGAGAGTATGAGTACACACATGTATGTGAATGTGAGTTGGTATGTATATCTGCAAAAAGGTGTCAGTTACTCATGTGCACTCCTACTGGATCCAGCTCTGCTGTGTTCCTGCAGGCTGGTGGAACATGTGATTTCAGGACTGGATAAGCGTTGCTGGTGGTGGTGGTATGAAATAAACAATAGGTACCCCAAATAAATAAGTGGAACTGGATAGATATTTTTAGGGCCAGTATTTTCATAAATGCCATGTGCAAATACTTCCCTGTCCACCCTTCTCCTGTTGAATCCATGTCTTTTCCATAAATATAGGTGGTTTTTTTTTTGTTTGTTTGTTTTGTTTTGTTTTGTTTTGTTAAATCAATTTGAGAAATGGAGTACTTCAGCATAACTGCAGCTGCTGCCAGGGGGCAGTTTATAGTTGCATCTAAAGAGTTGTATCCTGTGAGCTTTGTGAGTCCTTCAGATTTAAAAAGAAGTCAATAAAGCAACTGCAAACTACATAAGGAGGTTCAACGGACTTCCGCAATAAACAAAGTGCAAAATAAAAAACTTCACTTGTCAAAACAAGATTTTTGTGGGTATTTTGTTGTTCTTGTTATGACAGTTACTGTGGTCATTAAAGTGACTTACACATTACTGCACAGAAGCAGTGCCAGCTACCCAGTCATGGAAAGGACTGGATTTGTCCACTTGCCTCCAAAGTCTGTGGGATCCCTTCCCTGAGCTTATACATGAGCTAGACCTGACTTTTTATAAATCACAGCCTCCGACTATTCTTGTGCTGAAGGACTGAATTATTCACACGAAAGGTACCACATTGGGATTACAAATGCATGCCTACTACTCACTGTGCCACAAGCTGGAGAGCGTGATTATTCAGTATTAAAGACACAGATTTTTATGGAGAAGAATGAATCACAGAAGCAATATATTCTTTTATTTCTCACTAAACAAAAGAGGAAAGGCAGTGGCAATTAAAATCAAACCATCATTTCTTCAAACAATAACACCCATAGGTGCTAACTTAGTCAAAAATATCTTTCTCTAAGTCAGTGTGATAATACTGCAGTGGTAGGAACCACAAGTGTGATACTTTATTATAAAATTCATCTTTTAAAGACTGCCAAAACTTTGGAAAATGGGACCATTTTCTGCTTTTTATTTACATATATTTGTGGTTTCTCCCACTTACTACTACTCTCATTATATTCTCCCTTTCCTGAAGAAAAAGCAGTTTCCCTGTATGTGGATATTTATTAGAAGTAAGATATTTCTTCTTTATATGATAACCCTTAAAAATAGCATAAAAAACCCTCACGGTTTGCTCAAGGTTTGCATACACATTCTTATCTTATCAGAGCAAGTGGAAATCCAGACAAGGATTTGAAATTACAGATGCTGATGGACATGGTCCTATAAAAGTAAGATGAAAATACCAATCAGAAATTGTAAGACTTCCTTACAGACAAAAGCATGCTGAGGTTGTATTAGTTGTTTTATGGATTAAAGATGTGCTACTATCGAATACAGATCACTTAACCTACATATTGCACAATATTCATTTGATTTAGGCTTTATCACAATTATCTAACCTTTTAAGCAACCCCAGATCCCACTTAATTTCCTGCAAACTGTCTTATAAAGGAAATGTTTTTTTCTTTCTTCCATCAAACATCTACCTACCTTCAAAACTTCTAAATAGATACGCACAACAACCTACTTTTCAGAGCCTGTGGTGTACAATGATTCAGCCTTGCATCAGTAACTGTTTTTCCACACCAGTGTATAGGCTGTTGCTATCCTATTGTTGAGGAGAGCAATAACTTCTATGTTGCTGTTTCATTTTCTAAACATCCTCTCTAAAACAGGCACACAAAGATGGAAGGGTTTAAAGGTACTCTCTTTGCATACATGAATGTACTCTCTACAACATTTGTAATGCCATTTTACATGAAATGTAGTATATACATATTACAGGATGGTACTATAAAAAAGGACTTGTTCATATGATCCAGGGGTCCCAGCAAAGTCATTTGACTGACTACCCTGTATGCAAAGCATATGACTCAGCGAGAGACCGCCTTCCCAAATTCCTTTCCCATTAAGAATGGGGTGTGGCAAGGGAAATCATGTGTGATTGCTTTGGTAAAAACGTGTTAGCCATATGAGTTTGGGATGGCTGTATTTTTTGGGTGGCAAAGCAAATGAGTAAGTTATGTTGGTCATCCTGAATATGTATCAGCACGGCCTTTGTACCACATCACACAGTTGCTTTTGTATTGCTCCAAATTCATCAAGAAAACTTTTTTTTTTTTTTTTTTTTTTCAAGGAAAAAACAGATTTAAAATTATTTGTTAGCACAGGTTTTCATATATATACATATATACACACACACATACAAACACAAAATGTATATGGGGAAAAGGTTATTTTGAACTTAAACTATTTAGACAAAACACTGTATATTTTAATAAGATACAGCATTAATGATATTTTAAGAATAGCCATGTGTACCACATCCCCTCCATAGTTCCCCTGTTAATTTGCCAAACCTGAAATAATGAAAATGCCTTTTTTATTAATGATGATGATATAAGAAAGAAGAAATCAAAACTTGATTCTGAAAGAAGAAATCCAAACTTGTTTCTAATGTCTGTGATTAGTTCATATGAACTACTAATTAAAAGGGATTTATTCATTTATTTATTTTAATTCTTTAGTGAAATACAATGTAGGAGGTTCTAAGAAAAAGGAAAATATGTAGTTGATAATACTGTTGTTGATCCTGTTACAAATTAGGGGCTGCTATTAGGAAGAGTACTCTGAGACAGACAACTCTGTTCTTCAGACACAATGGAGTTGTTCAGAGCAAACATGAAGGTCTTTCACAGAGGAGGAGCAGGGCTCACTATTAAGTCAATCCGGGGAAATGGAGCATGTATTCACAAGCCAGGAGAAGCACCTTCTTCATTCTAAAAGTTTAATGCACTTTTATCACCCTGTCTTTGTAAGCATTTATCTCAAGAGATGGAAAACACATTTTGGGAAAGGAAGGATAATTTTTTGTTGAGAACGTTTGACCAGTAGTCAGTATGCTCCTGGAGGTGATTCAGGAATAGAAGGTAAGGAGGAGAACCTGATTCATACTTTGTAAAGTGGCAGGTTTTGAACTTTTTAAATACCTGTACTTACCTACTAAATTGTCTTACTGATGATCTACTTGAAAGAAGTATTCTAGTTTTATTCTTGATTGCAATCCTTGTCACTTCTTCGGCAGACTTTTTCCCCTACCTTGAGCTCAGTTTTTTACAGAGTTTACAGTAAGAATTCAACTTGTGGTGTAGCTCCAAAATGGGAACCAAGATTAAAAAGAAGGAATTAACCATACGTAATATCGAATTACCCGTACATAACCTTCTCTTGCTTTTGAAAACCTTTCAGCTTAAAGAAGTAAAGAATGTGTTTTTATTTTCATTTTATACTTTGATTGGTCTTTCAATAAAGCTTAAGGGAAGAGAACAGACTACCTCATACTCTGATGGTCAAAGGCTAAAGGCACATGGTTTACATGGAAGTTGTGCGTATGGGAGGACTAATAATCCTGAGGAGCATTGGGCTGTAAAAGGCTACATAAAGTCCACGGTAAACAGCTCCTGCATGGTCAGACAGCAAGAGATGCCAGTTTCTTCGAAAGGGCATTTTTCAGGACCCACTGCCTACCTTCAGGAGTGTTCCTGAGATGCAGCAAACACCAGGCTTTGGTCTAGGCATGTATAAAACATTCATTATTGGCTTTAAAATCTTTAAAACAAAAAAAATAAACAGCAACAATAACAAAAAAAAAAAAAAAAAAAAAAAAAAAAAAACAAAAACTCCACCTGCTCGTTTTCCAACTCACTAGAAGAAAATAACTAACCTCTTTCTAGTAAAGCCTCTCTATTCTGTAGGAGTGGTCCTTAATGGTAGGTATTTTATAAGTTCATGTAACTGTAGTTTGATTGTAAGAAGTAGCTCTGTTAAAATGGGAATTCTCATTAACAAATCTATAGATCATATAATGAATGATCTCAACATTTTTTGTATTACCAAAGAGTAATTTTAATTTTTCTGTCTTTTTCTAGTTGTGTGGAACTGATAATAGAAAGAGAAACTGAATTCTGTTCCATATCCAATATCTTCACCAGAACTTCTGTTAAAATGCCGTCTGCTACATGTGCATAAGTTTACAAAAGAAGCCAAATTTGCACATTGAGAACTTCTGTTGCTCTAATGATAGGTGCAGTACCACACACAATTCCTGTAAAATATTCTTCAAGTCTTACATGACAGAAGTATCCAGATTGCAGTGCTCTCCTTTGCAGGCCTTGTAAGCTTTTCTATACACATGTATGTTGCTCCTCAGGAAGAGACCATTCTTGGAATTTTACTTATGATATTTCTGAAATTTTTTCGTGCTTAAGGAAAAAACACTCTGTGAGAAATATATATATATACTATCAAGAACTAAGCTGGGTAAATGATGTGTCACCCATTATTTCTTGTCAAAATGAAAAGGAATTCATCCAGTAGTTGTCAATAGCCCAATATTCAGTATGTAGGCATGGCCTAGAGGATGCAAATTCAGATATTTTCTCTGCTGAACTCAAAACTGCATGAACAAAATGCATGAACAAAAACCATTCACAGGGTTTTTACGCATGTCAGTTGAGTGCTTGAGCTGCCGGATTTTTATAGTAGGTGTTTGGCAGTTTCTCATGTTGCACAAAGCAAAACAATTTAAAAAATTCATCAGGCTTGAAGAGAACGTGTGACCTGTTGACTGGGTTGTGCACCAGGCAAAAGGGCTTCAATTCCCTATGCAGTTCACTATCACAAATTGGAACATTTTAAACAGGAAAAGACTTAGGAAAAAAAAAAAAAAAAAAAAAAATCCTTAAATTGGAAACCAGCATGGGGTGAAGATGTAGGGAACAAGAGAGGAGGAGCTGAGCAGATGTCCCTTGCACAAGTTGTCCAACAGAAACCAAGGAACAGGGACCTCTGGGGACAGTTTATAAACAGGAGTTGCCAGCCAGCCTCCAAGGGTCATTCTTCTCTGTGGCAGCAGTGGGCTGTGCTTGGACACAGTTTTATTACCAGGTGTGGCCATGTTAGCCATTATGGTCCCTGCTGACTGGCTGTGAATTTTTTTCCAAGCAGCCCTAATTCCATCTACACTCTGATGTTGGCCTGTGAGAAAACTTGATAGGAGATGCTACTTTTGCAGTGCTAGAGCTGTTTCTCCACTGCCTCTGATCAGGACTTGCTTTAAACCATTTCAGTGTGGCCTAATTGATTACTATGAAGCAGGAGGACATGACACCCATAAGACCAGCCAGACCCTGTTTCACAAATAGAGATTACATATCCACAGGATAATAGAGCAGCTTAATTAACCTTTTTGAAACTGCTGCAAATTAGCTGTCTGACCACTTTACCTCTGCAGGCAGCTAAACTGCAAATCTGCTATTTTGTGATTATATTTGCAAATACTCCTAATGGGCAACATTCAATTTCAACATACAGGAATACAGACAGGAAGAGCAAACAGTGATCCTTCTCTAATGGCTAGCCCATCATCCATTTTCAGCTCCCCCTTGTCATTTGAGTGTCTCCATTGCTGACACTGTTGGACTTGGAAAACTTCAGTGTCCACTTACCCAAAAGAAAGCTGATTAATATTTCCTGAGGATATTATCATAATTTGCCATCTAAATGTCAGATAACAGGGACAATATAGTCCTTTAATGTTTCTTAATGAGATCTTAAATTGTGAATGGAAATGGAGTCTGATTCCTCCTGCTTCAGGGACACACCTGTGTTCATCATTTGGTTGGTCCTCATAGCAATTCTAAACTGTATTTCCCTCCATTTTAGCCAAATCCCCTTCCATTATCTTTCCAATGCATAAAAAATATAAATTATGTGTATTGTGTTACAATATACTACACTATACTATACTATAAATTATAGGTAAAAAAATTGATTTTCAGGTTGCCCAGTAGCTACCATGAGACTTCACAATACCTTCAATTGTTAGGGAGATGGCTTCAGTAATTATATTTATCTCTTTAATATTGTTAGAGATATTCTTAACATTTTGAGTATAAACCTATTTTGCTGTAAAGCAGAAAGCTAAAGGTATTCATTGAGAAATATTTGTGCCTTTGAAATATCTGCCTGTGCTGTGTTTCAAACTGGGAGTGCTGTCAAAAAAGACCTGTTCCTGCAAATGATTCCCTTTTCACCAGTCTGTGTCACTGAAAATAGAATTTACCTGAAGTTTCCCCTTCAGTGTTTACTCTCTCTAACATCTTATTGCATTGATTGAAGTGGGACCGGCCCATTATCCCTGTTATGGTCCTGTCTCTGGATATTTTGTCTAAACGTTTCTTTAAAGGGTTTATAATTCCAGTGTCACTCTCTGGCAGTTTACAGCTCTTGCTACAACTTTCCAGTAGTCATGCAAAAATTTAATATATTAACAGAGAGAACAGCTTCATCACATGCCAGATTTGGCTCTAGATGAGTGATAATACCAATTTCTGTACCCCTCTGCCAAACTGCATACTCCTGCTTTCCTTACACCCTTTCCTGGCAGTCATAATTGCCTTTTCATGCCATTGGAAAAATCTCCCTTTCTTTTCAGTTTTTATAAGAAATGAAAGTATGTTACATCAGTTTTAGCAAACAGATTTTTTTTTTTTTTTGTAAAGCAATAAAGAAAAGTAAGTATATTTGGCAATCAATTAAGACAGCTAGAAGAAACGTATCAATTTCAGCCCTTTCATCTGGCTCTTGAGAAAAAGGATATGTCCAGATGACAGGCATGCTTAAGCTATCCTTTCTTCCTGATATAGAAACATAAGGTTTATAATATGTACTGGAAAATAAAAAATAAATAAAAAATAATAATAATAAAAAAAATCTAGTCACAGTCCCAGACTAATGTGTGCAGTGAATCAGGTCTATTCTTCCAGAAGCTTTAATTTGTATGTCGGTTTTCTGGAAAATTTCCTAAGTCAGCTAAGAAAATGTTCCAGATTCTGCTTGTGTGAATGCACATACAGTAAATGCCTCTTGGATCATAAAATCACTCCTATAAGCCAAATTTACTCCTGTAAGAAGCCTCACCCCTGATTCTGATCTCGCACCACTGTTACACCAACCCAGCTGAGGGATCAGAAACAAGAACAAGAAATTAGAAATTCCTTGTCTTTTGACAGTAAGTAGCTTTTTTAAAATGAATTCCACAAGTCTCAGTGGAAATTATGCTGATGGACAAGTTATTTATTGGCAAAACTGCATTATTCTATGGCCCTGATCCAGTAGAGAACTTAAGCATGTGCTTACTTTTTAGCATGAGAGTATTCTCATTGATTTCAGTACAGATTCACGTATTTAAAACTAAGCTGTGTTTAAGTGCTTTGCTGGATTGTGGCCTGTTTCTTTTGTCAATAACAGGAACTCAATGGAGATTATAGCTGCTATGGAGAAATGATATAAGTTTAAACAACTGAAAAAGATCAGACTATGTTGGATTGTTGAGTCCTATCAAACGTGTATATATTTTAGAGCACAGTACACTGACTCTTCACAGAATTTGCAAGCACAATTTTCTTGTTTCCTGAAATTTATTTACTTCTTTGTCACATGTCCTGACTGCTCACTTAATTCATACACACATCCAAACTTAATACATAGGACCACTGCTGCCATGGAAGAGCTCTTCCAGGGCTTCTCTTATTACTAACGAGTACTGAAAGATTCAGAACAAGAACCACGGCTTTTATTTAATTACCTTTATATAATAAAGAGAAGCCTTTCTAGCTCCTCATTTACCTCTGCCACACAGGAGTATGCCAGGTCTCCAATATTCTTTTTGAGTAAAAGAATATTTCTTGAGGAGATTTTTCTGTGTGAGGTTCACAGGACAGGGATTTAACAGATGAGCTCCTCAGCTGTCTTTCCCTTTGTGACTGAGTGCTCTAAGCACTTATGTGAGATTTACAGCCTGAGATTTGCAGCTAGTAGCTGTGCTGTTGGGTGACTGTGTTCCTATGGTCATCCTGTTATCTCCTTTGAAAAAGGGCCTGGAGATGGACTGGTGAGTACTACCAGATTACCATTATTACATTCTTTACTATAATGTGCTTTAAGATTATTAGAAAAGGTGACACCAATTCACTTAGACTTTCTACTTCATCTTCCCTACATTACCTCCCAGGGACATTATGATTTGAAGTTCTACAGTTATATAAATGTCTATAAAGTTGCATAAATTACCAGGTATTATTATCTGCCATAACTAAGTTGCTGAAAAGACACATTCCTTTAATGATCATAGTCATGAAACATGAGATCATTGGATCCATACACCAAGAAACACTTTATAGGTAAGCTAAGAAAATGCAGGTATAATTGCTGGTGGCTACCAGTAAATCCTAAAGTAATATTACACCCTATATGTCAGATGCAGGATATATGAGCCCATGCAAAGTACTTCTGTGGCATTGCTGTTCTGTTTCTTCTACTGCCAGACTGTCTAGGCATAGTGATATATTTTATCAGAAAAGCATTCCCTGTAGTTACTGAAATCTGTCATACTTCAAAATATAGCATGCGTTGAAATTATCTGCAATGGAGAGACAGCTAGAGATATCTCATGTGTCTAAAGAAAAAAAAACTTTGTGTCAGGCTTTTGAGGTATACAAGAGTGGGTGTATTTGAAAAATCAGGGCATTGGATAGGCTGCCCAACCTTCTGACTGCTGAACATCATGGAGCCATTTATTTATTTATTTATTTATTTATTTTTTCATAGTGTCATCAAGTCAGGTGATGAGTTTTCAGGTCTAAGCATCCATTTGATAGGACTGCACAGGTATACCTGAGCTGTTGTGTCTCTCCAAGTGCTGTGTCCACTTACATGTTGCTGTGTTCATTTTTATGTGGCTGTGTTTGATGTGAGCACATCATATTGCCTTGTTCTGCTGCATTAAAATAAGCATAAATGTTTGGGGTTTACATGGCCAGATTTTGATACTGGGGGATATAGTGGTGTCTCCCATGAGAAGAGACTAGGAGCTGCCCACATGTCTGACATAGCTTCTTCCAGCCAGCTCCAAAACAGACCCACTTTTGGCCAGAGCTAAGTCCATTGGTGTTGCTGGTGGTGCCTCTGTGACAGTAGATTTAAGAAAGGATAAACAAACAAACAAACAAAAAAAAAGTGTAGCAGCCATGAGAGGAGCGAGAAAATGTGAGAGAAGCATTCCTGCAGACCCCCAGGTCAGTGCAGCAGGAGGGCAGGAGGTGCTCCAGGCACTCATCAGAAGTTCCCCTGCGGCCTGTGGAGAAGCCCGTGGTGGAGCAGGCTGTACCCTGCAGCCCATGGGTCCCACATGGAGCAGATCTCCATGCTGCAGCCCGTGGAGGAGCTCTCAGTGGAGCAGGTGGATGTGGCCTGGAGGAGGCTGCAGCCCATGGAGAGCCCCCGCAGGAGCAGGCCCCGGGCTGGAGCTGCAGCCTGTGGAGAGGAGCCCACGCAGGAGCAGGGGGTCTGGGGGGGAGCTGCCACCTGTGGGGGACCCATAAAGGAAGAGTTCTTAAAGAACTGTGGCCTGTGGAAAGGACCCAAGGTGGATCAGTTTGTGAAGGACTTCATCCCATGGGAGGTGCCCCATGGTGGAGCAGGGAAATAAAGTGAGGATGAAGGAGCAGCACAGACAAAACATTGTAAGCTGACTGTAACCCTCATTTGCCTTTGCCACTCGGGAAGAGAAGAAGAGGCAGAAGAGCCCAGAAAGAAGGAGTGATGCTGAGCTTGAGAAGAAAGAGGGTTGGGGAAAAGGTGTTTTTAGTTCTGTTCTTGTTTCTCACCATCCTACTCTGTTTTTCATTGGCAATAAACTAAATAAATCTTTCTCAAGCTGAGTCTGTTTTGCCCATGACAGTTACTGATGGGTTATCTCCCTGTCCCTGTCTCAGCACACAAATTCTTCCATCCTATTTTCTCCCCCAGGCCCTGCTGAGGATGGTGAGTGTGAGAGCGGCTGGCTGGATGCCTGGAAGCCAGTGTGAACCCACCACAATAATCCATTGCCTGTTCACTGCACAACAGGTCCTCTGGGTGTCTGGGGGAGTGGGGCAGGAGCTGTGAAAAGGCACTGCAGAACTGTTACAGCTCCACGCAGTACTGTTTTGTTCTCATTGACAGTTTTGACAAGGAGTCATTTGGGCTTTTAACATGTCCCTATTTATAAGCTGAAAACATTACTAAACTAGTGTTTGGTGAAAAGAAAGATTAGTGGTAAATATCTAATTTTACTCTGAAGTGAAATTAAGTGGAAGCATAGTTCTTTTAAGAAACCATACCCACCAGGCATCCAGGCCACCTGGTAAATGTTGCTCCCTGAGTTCTTTTTTTAAAAACAAACAAACAAACAAAAACAAAACAAAACAAACAAAAAAAAAAACCTGAAAGCTATAACCATGCAATATCGTTTTGTTGTAAACAAGGACAAAGCACAGATTCAGATTTGCTTTTTATAGGCTTTTCAAGTTGGCATGCTCCTGCTCCACAAATCAAGCTGATGGTTTGATGAAAAATGTATTTTTGGTGTCTATAAATCTTATCTCACAAAGCTGTTGATACAGGTACAATTCAGGGATGGAACAGGAATCCTGGTAACTGAAATGTCTTTCTGACCTTCAGTATTCAAGTAGCATATCTTTTTCATCATTCCCAAGGGATATGAAACAATTCTTATTTTAATATAAATATAATGGATGGAATTAATTTAAGAATACATACATTATAGATTATTTGTATAAAGGCTAAAGCAATGCAGCTGTATGCAGTATAGCTACCTATAGGGCAAAGCAGTGTTTAAAATTACCATAACTATAATCAGGTATCATCATAACTTGAAGGCTCAGGTAAAATATACAGAACAAACATCACAGTATTGCAACCTTTTAATAAAAGCAGCAATAAAACAGCTTGGCTTTGTACTGGAAAAAAAAAAGGGGGGGGGGAAGGGGAAAAAAAAAAAAAAAAAGGAGAGAGAGAACCAAATTAAAATGCAGACCAGGAGTTACTGCATTTGAGCAAGAATATTTTCCTTATGCCAAGTATATTCCACTCATGAAATACTGAGTGAGGACAAACGGGCTGTGCCATGAGCAGCAGTAAGAATAGCAAAATGCAATGCAAAACAGAATTTAGTTTTATAGAAATGTTCATGGTATGTATAACAAGTAGAGCAAAAGCTTTAATTTGGAAAAGGGGAACAAACGCCTAAACTACATATACACGTTTCTGATTTAAAAATGAATTTGCTCAGCTCTTAAGGAAAGAAATGTTTAGCAAAGCAACACTGAATGATTAAGAGAAAAACAAACAAACAAACAAACAAAAAAACACAGATCCTGATGACATTCCATTCTGTCCTAAATCTAGTAGCCATGATTTTCAAATGTATACAGATGTAGTAAAATAATTCTTAACCATCTGTCCAAAATAATTCAATGCAGTCATCAAATAAAGCCCAAGAGTAGAGAAGATTCATTCAAGACATTGCTGAATTCTCCTGTTGGAAGCATATCCTACATATATTTAATAAGACAATATAATGTGGAAAGTACTAGAGGATTGATTTGTACTAGTGTTAATGATTAATAAATCTGAAAGCTTTGAAACGTTTTTGTAAAATACTGAAGATGAGAGTAATTTCAAATTCCACTTTGAAAAAAGGAAAAGAAGTCAGTTTAACTTTTTCCTTGTTTCCTTTCTGTTTTGATTATTTGCTGGCAATTAAAGTAAAACTCTGGCTAATAAATAGTTCTTTGCAATGACTGTTAGTTAAGTAAATTACTGCACCTTTCACAGAAGATCTACACAAATTTTATGCTGGTCTCTGAGAATATTGGCTTTGAGGATTTTTGGCAAAGCTGAGCTGTGATGTTTTCTGATGAAGAAATCAGGAAAATTTAAAAATCATTTTGTTTCCTTAGGTGTTTTGCCTACTGCCTTGATGTTTTCATATCCTCACTAAGAAACACTAGTAAAATTAGAAAGATGCTTTAAATAAGTGTAGTTTCCATGGTTGTTACTGTTGGTCAGTCAACCAAAAATTTCTACCTCTTGATTCAGAGAATTCTCTTCCAAATCCTCCTTATATGCTGTTAAGTGTTAAGGTAGGAAAGATACTTTTTGTTTATTTTAATCTTAGTGATAATGGAACAAGATACAACCTAAAAAGCAGACTTTTAAGGTAACTGGTCTGTGATATAAATGATCTCTTCCTCTCTTTATAAAGAAACCAGATAGTTTTAAGTAACGTGATTCATATTTTTCCTAAGAATATGTGGTTAAGGGATTGGAAAATTTCTGAATTTGGGATATATTCAGAATATATCATAATATATCCTGAATATAATATATCATATCATAATATATATATTCAGTATATATATATTGTATTTTTAAATGACCAAATGTAACTTCAGAAAATGGTAATACTCATTCTCCATATTGTTTCTTAATATGGTCCTCTCTACATCTTACACGTAAAATATGTTGCTATGGTGTCTGAGTATTCCTTAAACGTTATACAAAAAAGAGTAACGGCTGGGAATAAATAGCAATCCCGTGTCCTTAAGAGAACTCACAGACCCCCATAGTAGCATCCCTCTCAGAGTTTTGTATGCCTGCAGTACAGAGGTTTGTGTTTGAGCTAGCTTTCCAGACTCATCTTACAGTCAATGACAAGAACCAAGCATCTGAGTTCAGCAGTTTACTCACCATAAAAGTAATATTCAAAGCAGACCAGAAGAACTGTTACTTTCTTTTGTTGACCAGAATCAGTAAGACTTTGTAAATGAAGACTAGGTATTTGGATCAAAAGTATACCTCTGTTTTTCATCAAATGAATTCCACCCCCCATCCTCTCTTTAAGGTCGTGATTAAAGTAACTTATGATGATATACATTAAAATTCAAATGTTTGATATTCTATTATTCTTAGAACTTTTGTGGTACAACTTCTGTTTGCTGATCCACCTAATTTGTCTCTGTTGCTGGAAGATAGTTGGATACAATGTTTGTAGGGTATCTCAAAGCTTTTTCATGCAAAACTTTGCATATCTTGCTGCTAGGCAAATCTTGTATTGTCAGGATATGTTTTCTCTCTTTCTGTTCTCTTCACTGTGGAAGCACATGAAGGAGAAAAGAGATGAGCTAAGTCTATAGAGCATGACCTCTGAATGGATAGCCATAAGTCAGATGTGTATTTCATGCAGTCTGCTGTTTGTTTTGTGATAACCTTATGACAGGAAAAGAATTCCTCATGTACCTACAATTCAATTATAGTAATTCTATGTTTGAACAATTCCTTTCAACCTAGTCGATATGGGAGCAGTTTACAGTTGAGCAGCTTATGTGAACAAGGAATGGTAAATGGTTTAATGTAACTCAAGCACACTTAAAGGTATAAAGTGCATGTCATCCTACTGAGCTCACACACAGGATGAAGAGAAATTTAAAAACAAAACAAACAAACAAACAAACAAACAACAACAACAACAAAAACTCATAAAGCTTTGGGAAACTTTTCCAGATTACTTTTTTTTTTTTTTTTTTTTTTTTTTCTTCTCTCATTTGGGAACTCATTTAAGAATGCATATGTTCTCCTAGCTGTACCTGGAGGGGATGGAGAGGAGAGAAAGAAAGTGATTCTGGAAAAATATGTTAGAAAAAGAAAAGACAAAAAAATAAAAGTGGTTCTTAGGATAAAGCACTGTGTTGAATATCACATGGCCTCTTTGTGTTAGATATCAATGTGGTAGCACCTGCAGTGTGCTGTGACAGCCTGGGTACTCAGTATTCAGTACTCAGGGAAGTGCCAGGTGCCAGTCTGAACTATGAGTTGAAGAGTCAGCTAGATGGTTGAAGCATATTTAAGGAGTCTATATTGTCTATTCACTGTGCTGGTTGTAGCTTTGGTAGCTTTGGTATGGCTTGGTCCCAGAGTACCTGCACTGCTCCTATAAGTTGCTGAACCAAGAAATGGCATTGTGGGCTATAGTGGGCTTATCTCTTGAGTAAGGATTTGGACATGAGCTTACAGCATCCAGTTTGCTTTACCTAAAATTCTAATAATCTAAAATTTGCTCTACCAGGCATGCTCTAGTTTTTAGCACTCTGTTGGTACATCTTCACCTTCTCTAAAGCCCTAGTTCTAATGTTGTAATGTTGGTATTTGCAAAATATCCAACTCTGAAGGATGAGTCATTCATGAGGGATAAAGGCCTAACTGGAATGTTTCTGCAGACCCTATTGGAATCTCTGGATTTCTCAGTATTTTAGCAAAGCTATCCCTGAGCAGTAATAACAGAAATAAGTGATGGCAATATAGTATTTTCTGTCTTCCAGAGGTGCAAAATGTCTCTTTCTTAAATTACACATAAGTGGTTACATTAGCAAAATTCAGAAATATACCTGTGTATCAATTTCCTGCCATCAAAGAGCATATGACCTTGCTGAGGTTCATTAAGTCTTTAAAAAGAAGGGCTGTCTTAGGGTTTGTGGGTTTAGTTTAAGATAGTAGAAGCTGACATTAATCATTTGACTTTTCAAGTTGCATCTATAAGGACATAGGACCCACAAGAGTACTACCATCTCTCCTTGCAGTCATCTCCTCCAAAACCCCATTCATTATTACTTTACGATATGGATCTAAATGCTGCTGTTCTGTGTGTGTAAAAACAACTCCATGAGGAGTTTCCAAATCTATCCTGCCATTTTTGTCAGCTCTGTGCACAAATATATTCAGGCTGCTAAACGCCTTCCGCTCCTCTCTCTGGAGAGAGTGAATTGCTGCTTCCATTATTAGCTCTGAGAAAAATGTCAAAACTACAGCTAGTCCTGAATGCAGCATCATGATCACTCGCAGGATTGAGCAGCCTTGCTCATATTACACCCCCTTGAGCCCTTCATGTTGGCTGCCTATAAACTAGAGGATTTATTTTAAGCAGTCCCTGCTGGTTTTCAAACCTCTTAATGCTAAGGGACCTGGATTTTGCAAGACTTCCTTCTTGAGCCTCCTCCCAGTGCATATCCATGAGCTGACACCACATACTTCTGAGCTGCACCACTTAAGACTCTCTCACAACATTAGTATGAGCTTTACCTCCTGCTGTGATAGCTCTGAGAGCATGCATTTCACTTCTCCAGACTCCCTGTCTTATCCCATGCGATCAATAGTTGTCTCCATTTGCAGTTGTCCAGTTAAAGCATCTCACTATGAAATAGGATCCCCTAGAAGGAATCTCAGGCTGGGTACTTTGGTCCCTGAGACACTTTGAGTACTTAATTTTGGAAGTTTAGCAGATGATCATATTTTATACAATAAAATAGGACTGTTCCTTTCATATTGTATGATCAGAAAAAGGTAAGCACCAAGAATAGCACAGGGACTCTTTCAAGAGAGAAAAAAATACTGGTGTCTAATTTTCTGTCAATGGTAATGAGGATTAAAAAAATAAAAATAATAATAATAATAAAAAAAATCACCCTGAAACACTCCCCAAAAGCTGCTGAATGGGGAAGAGTGATTTTTAGTTCATAATCATGTAACAACACTTGCTGTTACAGTTTACAATATGCGGTTTAATCAGAAGAGGCATACCTGGAGCTCTGCAGACATTTCAGGCTGGTACACAGTGTTCTTCCCAAGTGGTTACAACAACTGCACATTACAAAACTTGATAAACACTTGCAGCCAAGCCACAGGACTCGCTGAAGAAATGGGCACACATTTGGAGTTATTCTGCAGCTAAAATCAAGAAATACATAGTGCTTTCCAAATCAGAGTTTATTAGCACCCCTGCAAAAGAGTGGCAGTGCTTCCTCTTTCCTCTTTGTACTGATGTGCTCAGGTCACAGTTCTGAGCTGTGAAAGCCCCAAGAAAGTGTCACTATGGCATTAGTTTATTTGCACACTGATAGTCCAGAGCTCTGGGCTGGGGGCTCCTTTCCACCATGAATTTCATTTCCACAGGTTGGTGAGCCCAATTGGGTGAGCCTTGGGGCAGTTGTTCAAGAGGAGCCTACAGCTGAGTGTCAGACCTAGGCTCTGGAATGTTAACAAAGCCCTTGCACTATTGCTAACTTCTGCTCTCCCTCATCACTGCACATAATGCTCACTCCATGCCTGTTTCAAAGTCCAGCTGAAGTATGCTGTTGCATTTGGTGGGAACAGAAAGGCTCCCAAGCCTTTTAACCTGTAACCCGTCTGGGCTGCATTGAAACTGCCTGCGTTCAACAGCCTGGCAGTGCTCCATCTTAGGATCCCTGAAGCTTAAGATCACTTCATTTTTCCTCTCTTTGTGAATCAGAAGTAATTGTTTTTGAATGTGTTTTTAGTAGGAAACTTTCCATAATATATTTTAAATTTATATACCTCCATATATTTTTTTCTGCTGTATTTCCTTATACTGTAATACTCCTGAGGAAGCTTCTAGTCCAAATTTCCCTTGGCTCTTCTTCTTTGTCATTTTTTCCTTTTCTCCCCCTTTCTTTAGCTTCTCCCCCCACCCCACCAACTTGTTGCAAGATGTTTTAAAAAGGTGCTTTGTTTTTTAAAGAAAAAAAAACCCTGCTTACTTTCTCAGTACTTGACTAAGCTCTGCAACAAAGTCTGCCCAACACACACACACACACACACACACACACAAAAAAAAAAAAAAAAAAAAAAAAAAAAAGCACCAAGATAAGTTTCGGAGAACTTGCTTTAGAAGGCTTCAGAGCAAAGAATAAGTAAAGATGTGCCAGCCTTGGATTACCAACTGCTACATCTACCCGCAGACTACACAGACAAAAAGGCCTTCTTGTGCTTGTGGGTCACTGTATTAACCCGCAAGGTCTAGTCAGTAAACACGTGTCCTTTTCAAAAGCTGCCCTTTTCTCAAAGTTGCAGTTTCTCTATCTGTGGTTTTGAGCAAACTAAGCAGAGCTCTCTGCCAGTATTTCAGGCTACCCATCACACTGAGACATCTTGTCAGAATTCAGACATCTCGGGGTAGCTGGCAGGTACCTCTGTGAATCTCACAGGAGGAGGTACTTTTTTTTTTTTTTTTTCTTTTTAACCATACCATAGATCACATCCCTGCTAGTGAGTTGGGACAAAACCTTCCTAGTTACTGTGTTTCTTTCTGCAAAAGGGAAAGGATTTTAAATGGAACCCCCTGCCAGGTCTCCTACTTACAGCTCTGTCCATAAGCCAGGAGCAGTACAATATCTGCTGCTAATCCAGAAGCAATATGCTGCAGTCATTAAGGTGGTTACTTACTATTGCATTGATGAATGCACAAAAAAGTACAGAAAGGAAATTTGGCAGAGCAGATGGTGGGTAATGATAGTGACAGTGAACAAAAATACTGTCAAGTATTGTGTCTGTTGGGGAGCCCGTTCCCCAATGTAAATATAAAGTAAACATGACATAGGTATTAGGTAATTTTACAATCTACTGTTTTTGGCAGCTAGTTTGGCGCTGGTCATTCTGTCTATTTTGGGGATCAGCTGTATGGTCCCAGATTGCCATTTTTCCTCTGCCTTTCTTTCTCTTAAATTTCCTACAGTATATTATCACTTCATTTTAGTTTCACTGATTTCCTCTGACAGTAGAGCAGGCCAGGCTGTGACTGCACAGTCACTTCCTCCCTAAAACTCAATCTGTCTAAATGTTGCAAAAAGTTTTCAAATGAAAAGCTTTATTAAAACACACGCACATTCAGCAGTCTACCTTCTCAAACATTGTTTTCATGGGTGCCGAATACACTAAGAATGTCTGCTCCATTTCAAGAGGGAAGGTCTTTCCCTCTTAACAGGTACTCTGCTTGGCATACAAAAAAAAAAAAAAAAAAAAAAAAGCTGTGACACTTGAACATGCAGCTTCACATACAAAAAGAGCTGAAATTGGCCCTTTTTGTGCAATTCTAAGAACTTCCTCTTTTTTTTTTTTTCTTTCCCTAATTCCAAACCTTTTTGCTACACATGCTCTTCTGACAGATATCAGTGCCGTTTTTGAATTAGATTAGGTCACATGGGTAAATGAAATTAACTTGGCATCAAAGGTTATCTGCTTTCCTCGTTTTTCACACATTTCCCCCTCCTTCCTTCCCTCCTTTTTAGTGCAAACTTTCTAAAGCCTTTTAAAGATAAAAGGACAAATCTCAGGAACAATCTTTGCTGAAGGTTTATACACCCACCATCCAGGGAATGTCTGTTTGCAAAAAAAAAAAAAAAAATTCAAGCTATTTTACACATCCCTAATTACAGGCTATTAGGGATCAAATTAACTAGGTCAATTAATGAATCCCAGAACTGAGTTATAATGCATTCATATATGTGGGTAGTAGCTGGGATTAATGAAGTGATTCTGTACTAAAAGCATTAGCAATTATTATTATATTTGGAGGCTGAGGGTTGAAGGGAGATTTCAGACAAGCCAAGTGGGTCTGCTGCTAGCCTGATGATTTAAAACAGAGGTATCTGCACATAAAACTTAATGATTCTCTTACAAAAAGTAACAGGATGTGTCAGCTTTTCTCTGAATTTGCACAGATATATATATTTATATGTGTCTGTGCATACATAGTCATTCTATTCAATGGCAAATCCAAGTCTTTTAAAGTATCTTAGCTGATTGTTGTGATTTTTTTTCATAGCGGAGGTGATTTAAAGGGAATTTAGAGATAGAATGGGGTAGTGTCCTCATTGCTTCTCAGCCCATGAGCAAGCTCCATACATCAATGCCTGAATTATGTTCAGATGACTTAGTTTGCTCCTAGACTTAGACTGTAAAGCAGAAGTGTAGCAGTGGAGGCCTTATGCAGCAGAAATGATCCGTGGCCTCTCAGGGCACATTAGGCCATCTAAGTTCATGGGGCTGGCTTTGACACCTAGCTGAGCTATTCAGCAGCAACCTGGGCTGGGCAGAATAACCATTTCCTCTGCGTTTCCTCTGCTCTATGGGCTGACTATGAGGGCTGATTTGAAGGCAACAAGAGATTAGCAAATACTCTCTTGTGAATCTTCTATGATCATCAAACCCACCCAGGTCTGGACAGAAAAATGCCATCTGTCTTTGGCTACCTATAATATTTTTGGTGGCAAGGATTTAAACCTAGATAGTTTGGTAAACCAGCATGCCTTTTCTTGGAAATACAGTGGAAATCGGCATTTCATTGCTACACAGCAAGCTTCTCTAATGCGAGCCTTTTATTTATTTATTTATTTATTTTTTAGCACGATATTTGTTTTTAAATGTTTTCTTCTGAGAGAGACTTCATAGAATCAACATTTTCCATGATGTTTATTAATTGGACATCATGCTCTTAAGAAATAATAACTTGGGAAATTATAATAACTACATTCTTTACAGTGACTTTTCCTTGAAACTAAAACTGTACTGATGTATGGTAAAATGAAATATGTTGTTTCAGATTTGGAGTTGATCCGTATGCCAAGAATACATATTAGTTTTATTTAGGTTGTTTAAACCTTTACTTCAGCGCTTCATGACTGAATGTTTAACTATGTATTTTTCATTGTTTTTTTTTTTTTTTTTTTTCCCTGAAATTCCCTAAGCCACTTAGACATGGGATGGAAGAAATGAATAAATATCATAAAACAGATTGCCTACAAAACACCACTGGATTACTGATTCACACGTACTATAAGTGTTCTTTTAAAATAGCACATAAAACTAGTAATCCTTTAGAAGACTCCTTCCTCATTTGGCGGCTGATGAAAATGCATGCTCACCAATTGTGACCCTTTAGAATTCATCTGAATTTAGACCATGAATAGACATCCTGACCTTAGTGTATTCATTTTCACGTCTATAGAGCTTTTGTTCAGCCCTGATTATTTTTCAAAGGTGCGTAAATATTACTGGTTAAATCACAAATAAATAATTATTGTTCCTGAGTGATTAGAGTTAGTCTTACTAAGTACAAAGATTTGAGAGGATCTGTAAGCAATGTTTTTTTCAAAGTCAAAAAATCACATCTGACAACAGCAGATGTTATAGCTGTGCTTCCAGCTATATCAAAAAGATCTTTTTGACCATTACCAAACTGTCAAATCATTCAATTTACTTAGTCTTCTTGTTTCAGTGATTCTTACCAATCCTTGTAGCAAGACAGGCAACTTAAAAGAGAAGGGAAAGAAACAGAACAGGAAAAATATACAGTCCATACAGCAGAAAGGAAATGGACAACAGTGACGATAAGAAGAAAAACAATTCCTTCTTGGTTCTTTTGTTTTCCTGATGCAGATAGCCTTCACTTCCGAAGGGCTAGCCTGTTATCAAAGGCACTGCACTCCACAAGTGTTTGAGCTGTTAAGAGATTTTTTTTTTTTTTTTTAATCTCTCATTCCTTCTAGGAACAGACACTTTGCTCATGTATGATGACAATGTACTAGCATGCTTTTAATACCATGTTAGCAAACATACCATAATAAGGAGACAAAGACAGAATTTTGGAATATGCTCACAGTGGGAGATTGACTTCTACCTCTAATAAATATTTATTTTTCCTGGAAAATAAGGATCAAAATCCTGCAAAAAAAATGAAAGTGCAGCTCCAAAACAGAGGACAACTTATCATATGCACATAATAGCATTGTCTATTGATTTTATTTCTAGTCATAGAAATAAAAGCTGGATCTTTCAAGTGTTTGCAAGTATCCTATCAAAGCAAATAAAGAAATTGGAATAATTCAACACAGAGTAAATTAGTATTAAATAAGTTTACTTTGTAAAAATTCTTTTTTATTTTTATTTTTTTTTTAATGGGTAGGATTTGGTTTAGTTTTTTTTTTACAAAGCTTTCACTACTGTTAAAAATTTTGAGGGAATAACGATTTTTTTTTTTTCTGATAATTACTGTTGCTAACTTGTACAGTTTGATTGCATTTGTAACACTGCAGGAAATGACATAAGATAAAATTCTAAGTAACATATAGAAAAGAGACTGAGCAGGTGAGCGAGAACAGAGAATACTGAAATTTTGGAATAATTCAAACCATGAAATACAGGACATATAATTCTAGAGATGAGTGAAGTCTATTGACTTGAATTTCAAGGAAGATAAAGTTTGAATTTTTCCATTTTATAATAGTTTCCAGGCTATTTCCTTTTAAAACTGTAGGCTACAATTTTAACAAAAAGTTATGTGCAGAAGACTGAATGTAATGCAGCATTATGTCAGAAAATTGTACTAATATTATATAATTTGAACTAAACATCAATTACAAGCTTACGTTCTGTCAGATACAATAGATCTAGAGAATCCTTGACCCTCCTACATAATTCTAGGATGCAAAGAAAAGGCTCTGAGAAGGTGTTAATTCGCTCTGGGAAAAATAAGACTGGGGTGTGTGTGATGTATGGTAATGGAAAGTGTTAGGTGGTATGGGGTTGGACTAAGAGGAGAGTAGGAGAAAGAAGATTGGCATGCAGGTGTGCTTACTGAAGAGAGTCAAAAAAGGTGTGTCATTTGTTTGTTTTCGTAAGAATTTGTTGTTTGTTTGTTTGTTTGTTTGTTTGTTTTAATTTTCTGGAAGTTCTGGATAATACCTACACCTTCTTCCTGACAGTTTACATGTACAGAGATTCAGCCTGTGAAATTTCCACACAAATCCAGTGATTTTTAGACAAGGATGTGACCTTTAGGTTTCAAATTTTGGAAGACATTCCTTAATAAAAGCCATATAAAAAGCTCTTGAGGGAAAAAGCCACTCAGCTGAGAAGAAAATAAATAAAAGAAAGTCACAGTGTTTGTACTGCATCAGACACAATTCTAGTGATAAGGATTTTTGTTATAACAAACTTTCAGATGAGTAGGCATCTCAACAAGAAATATGTCATTTTTGAGTTAAGTCTAGGTGATAGGTGATACCAGGTTTTCTGGCCTATAAGCTATAATAAATAACATTTATGCTCATTCAGGAATACAGAACACTGAAGTTTTTGTTAAAAATGCAAACATCTTTTTTTTTTTTTTTTTTTTTTTTAATCACTTGAAACCTTTTGTTACGTTCCATGGGAAAAAATTACATACATACATATATGTATATGTATATGTATGTATGTATATATTACTCTTACTCATTCCCATTGTGTCAACTCTCATCTAAACCACTGGGCTGAAGAATCTAGTATCTTACTATGTTTGACCTCAACTTTCAGTATTATTTTTGCTAACTGATCTGTGCTCTTTCCATCTCCGTATCTCCCACTAGCTTGATCTTTTAGTACCTTTTCCCTGTAATCATTTGAGTTTGAATTCATAGTTCTTGAACAGGCATAATAAGAAGTTTGAAAGTATTCCAAGATCTCATATAGTGCTCAGGCTCTTCTAGAAATAAATCTAATACTACCATAGACTGCAGGAGTATTTCCTAACTCTCCATTCTACTGACAACTCATATCATCCTGTGCTTTGCTAGTCTGCTCAGGTCCTTCAGCACATTTTTCACCTGATGAGCTTATATTTGTTACTTCTAAAGAACATGCAGCACTCTTATATGATATCATAGTTTTCCTCTACTGAAAAATAAAATAAAATAAAATAAAATAAAATAAAATAAAATAAAATAAAATAAAATAAAATAAAATAAAATAAAGGAACAAATTTGAGAGGTATGAGCAAATTAGCATTTCACTCTCTTGCTTCCTCAATAAAATAAATAAATAAATAAATAACAGGTATCAGATATCAGAATACATCTCCAGCTCCTCTTCCAATACTGCCTGACAGTTTCATACTCACTTTAGAGATTCTTCTTTCTTTTCTTTCATTTTAAATGACAAGTTTCCTAGTTGGCACCACTTCCTGAAGTCTTGATACATGAAATCTGGTGCATTTCCTTTGTCTAGAAAATCTGTTTAGATGATCTACATTTGATTAAATTACAGTTGTTTTACATCCTATTAAATTGTCTTTAAATATCTTTCCTTCAAAATTTGTCCTAAAGCAATGATCAGAGCTTACAGATGCCTGATTACTTTCTCCTCTTTTATCTGTAGGCACAGTATTTGGTGTTCTACAGTCATACCAAATAGACTTGAAAGGTGCATTTAAAAACACGTCTTATAAATCCTGCAAAGGAGACCACCTAATCCCCCTTATTTGAGTGCATTAAGCCCTGTGACTTCTGTTTCCACTGCAGTTGTGATAACAAGGGTGTGGAAATAAAAGCTGCCATTAGCTATTCTGCTTTTCCTCCTAATTCAAAATAATTGTCCTTTTTGAAACCTGAGGCAAAGTTTGTTTCATTTTTTGGCCACACCTAAATTATCTTTAATCTCTGTTTTATCCTCATGGCAAAGCTGTCCTACTGCTTTCTTTGTACATTTTTGTTTCAATTTATATTGCTCAAAAAGGAAATAGCCTTTGGTTTAATATTGCCATCAAGGCCAAACTTAGATTCTATTTTGACAATTTTAACTTTAATCTTTCACTTCTTGATTCATAGTTGTTGTTTTTCCTGCTAAATCCTTTTCTCATATTTTTCATACTTATTTCCAGTATAATGGCCCTCCCTTCTTGGGGTTGTTATTCTTGCAGGTCACTTGATAGTTCTTCCAAATTTTTCTGTAGTTTGAGGTACAATGTTATTTAAGATTCAATTTGAAATTTCAGGTTTCTTACATGACCAAATTCCTTAGGGTTCTCTCCTTAACAGAATTTATTAAACATTTCCATTAGTCTATCATCTATCATCCTTTTGAAATGTAAATGCTTATTTGAAGATCTACTTTTTTATCATTTTATTTTAAATGGAATCAACTCATATTTGTTTTATTCGAGTTCCTTTCCCCTAACCAACTTTTCTACAATATCTTAACTCTTAAATTTTTCAGTTAGGTTCTGGTTTTACATTATATTCTGATTCTAGTTGCTTTATTTTACCATCCTTCCTCAAAAGGATCCTGACCCAAGCAATATTCTTCATTACTTTTCTCCTTTATTTTCTTCGTTATTTCTTTAATTTCTCACAAACTGAATTTAGAGTTCCAAAGTTCCATTTTTGTTTTTCTCAAAGGCTGAGTCTCCCTGAATATCTAAGTTCCATTTGGAATTGCTGTTCTTTGGCATTTTTATCTCTATAATACTTGATTTCATCTCTAATGGGTGTATCTCAAAATCCTCCCTCTTTCTGAGGAACGCAAAATAATTTATAAGTATTCATTAACCTCATAACATACCAATGAGACAACTAATTGTGATGGTGGAAGGTGCAAGTGGATTGCATGTTGAGAAGGTTGAATGTAGAAACACCAAAATTCCATGGACAAGTCCACCCTTGTTCTATATAGATTCCTTTACTCCACTTATCACCATAATATCTGAACAACTTCAACAGTGTGGTAAGCAATATGACTAACATCTGACATTTGCACTTCATTTTCTCTTTCGTTTATCTTTCTCCTCAGTGGTAAATCATTTTGCTTTTCATTTTGAATATTTTTATGTCTCTTTACTAATTGTTGGAATGAATGGACCATAAAATCTCATCTACCTCATGTGCAAAGGAAAGAAGATTTTAGAGACCATGATCGGCAAGTTCCAAAGCTCACTGGGCTTTAATGTCTTCTTAGACCACTGTCCTTAATAATAATAATAATAATAATAATAATAATAATAATAATAATAAATTGTTTCTTATTTTGATTCTGCTCTTAACAGAGGTACTGAAGCCAGGAAACTCACCTGCTTCTCAAGGATGCTACTCTAATTGTGATTGGCAAGTAAAAATGGAGATTCATTCCTTCATGTGTTTCTTCTGCTGCACCCCTATAATCTTGCCAGACTGCACAATAGAAGCAAATCTTATGACCCGAAGCTATGTCTTTCATAATAGGCATTGGCATCATGCCAAAGTTCTTCATGTCATGATTACACTTTCATCCATTGCCAAATTTGCCCCTGTCTTTCTTTATACCTTACTTACTACAGAAAGAAATCAGTCTCTCAGGCATTTCAGCGTAGTGGTGAAGGGAAGGAAAGAGATGAATAATGTGTTCTTTGGTGTCATCTGTTGTATTGCATCCAATTCCAGTAGCATTTTTAGGAAAACAACTTCCTGCATTTATCCGTGGCCAAAGTGGCTCTGTTAGTATCTATCATCTGGTGGCTGATTAGGTTCAGATAAAATCCGTTTAGTTTTCTTTTCATAAGGCAAGCAGAAAGGATGAAGGGATGCAAAACAGAAATTATGCTAGACTCTGGCAGACATGTAGGAGTTACCATCAGAAGTTTGTTTCCTTCATCTGCGATTTCGACTTTCGCCATTACGACTAGCAAAGCCCCATTGAAGGGAAGGGATAGACACCCTTTTGAGTGGCTGCAGCCTCCTTGGAACATGTCAATAGAGCCCAACCTGCAAAGCACAAGTCTGTATTTGGCCTGGCATGTCCTCTGACAATTCCTTTTCAAATCTTTGCCATGACTTTCAGTGTTTCCGTTATCACCCTGACATGCTCTATCTTGAAGGTGTAAATAAAAATCGCATCAGCTGTAGGACACTTTTGCAATGTGCTCAAGATATTTCTAGGGGGATGTTTCTAGTGGAGAGAGCACCAGACTGAAAGGTGATAATTCTAGTGAAGAGAGCACCAGACTTGAAAGCTGACAGATTTTTGGAGGCCTGATGAAGACTTTCAGACATCTCACCTCTCAAACACAGACAATTATACTGACTTTCTAATACTCAGAGATCTCTTAGAGATAGAATGAACTACCATTGTATGAATAAGAGGATGTGCTTATAACTGGAAAATGGCTGTTTGCTACTACATGGAGCCATAAAGTCATCATTGCTTTGGTGTTTAATATGGTTCACTACCACTGTGAAAACATTGCAGCAGTGTCACCATTATTGTGGTGACACTATGCTGTCTTCTCTGCTCTGCCATTACCCTCCTATTTGATTCCTAATTTGCCCTGGGGGCTTGGGGAATTATTACATTTCTGCTTTTCTCCTGATTCTTGGGTTTCTTAGTTTAGTGAAATAAGTGAGCTACTTCTGAATTTTTTCTCCCTGACTTCTAAGAAATGCAATGGTATACACATTGTTCTTATTTGCTTCTTCTTGCTTTGCCTGTCACAGGAGCACCATGAACACTCCCTGATTAGACAGAGGAGCTGAAGAGCTCCAAGGGGGGCAAAGTAGGAGAGAAAAACCTCTAAGAGCAGGAAGAAACATCTCAAAATAACCTTCCTGTAACTAAAAATCAAAGGCTGAGTTGTGTTAATCTGAAAAGAATAATGGATTTTTTTTGTACCTTTGAAAAGCTACAACTCAAAATGTGCTTTCAAGGTAAATTTCAAAAAGCATCTGCCTGCGTTAGAGCCGCAAAGCTAGCATTTTAAAATATTTTAAAATTATTTTAAATAAAGTATTTTAAAAATATCAAGCCAATATTACTTTAGAATAAAATTATTCTATAGACTTAAGGAGCAGTATTTAAAATATGGCCATTTTTGTGGCCATACTCCACATCTGCAAGTAATTATGGGTGCAAATGTGGATATGTCAACATCTACATACATTAATGTACCTGTTAATCTGATAGTTAAATGTCTGTGTGTTATCAAATAACATACTCTACCAAACTGTGACCACAATTATTTGTGAGCATAAGAAGGGAAGCCATGTCAAGATTTAACCCTTAGAATTCTAATGTTAATATTTTTTATAATGCCCAAATGGAAATCACATTAATATTAAAGATAAATACACATTTTGGGGGGAAGACATTGACAGCTGCCCTCACTTATATTTTATTGAGAACTGTATTTTCCACCCATGTTGTTCTCATCATTTCTTTTTCTCGGAGACAAATAAATGAGTTACATACATAAACTTGCATGAACAGAATTTTCAACAGTTAGTTTTTAATCACTTCTCACTTTGATAGAACAGTCAATGATTTTCCTGATTTTTTGATAATTCCTGTAATTAAAAAATAATAATAATAATAAAAAAAATCATCCTTTATACACTGAGATGAAATACGGATAGCGAGGTATTGCGAGGTATATATGCTGTAGCGAGGTGGGGGTTGGTCTGTTCTCCCACGTGCCTGGTGACAGGACGAGGGGGAATGGGCTTAAGTTGCGCCAGGGGAATTTTAGGTTGGATCTTAGGAAGAACTTCTTTACCGAAAGGGTTGTTAGACATTGGAACGGGCTGCCCAGGGAAGTGGTGGAGTCACCATCCCTGGAGGTCTTTAAAAGACGTTTAGATGTAGAGCTTAGGGATATGGTTTAGTGGGGACTGTTAGTGTTAGGTCAGAGGTTGGACTCGATGATCTTGAGGTCTCTTCCAACCTAGAAATTCTGTGATTCTGTGATTCTGTGGATTTAAAATTAACTATGAACTTCTCTACACAAAACCCTATCCAATGAAAATGTTAGACTTGCATATCTGCTGCTCACTCTAAGGGGAAGAACTTAACTTTTTTTCTTTTTCGTTCACAGATGTATATTAGGTAGAGTTACTGTCCCAAGTTGAGAAATATTCCTGCCTAGATTGCCACCAAAATTGTTGCTTGCACTAAAAATATATGGTTTCAGTGAACCAACTTTCTAACAAGATTATTTTGCTGCGTTGAATGACAACCATTCTAATTAATGAGCTACTTGCTTTCAGCTACCTTGTAGCTGTTATGGTGGACTTTTTCAGATGGCTGGCATGCACATGAAGTTTTTTCAAGGAAAGCTACATCCATCTTTGGGAATACAATTAATAGACTATATTGTTTTTCTGACTATAAAAGTGTGTAAATGACCAGTGATTCCATTATGGTCTGGCACCTTCAAAGTTCGACTCAAGAACCTGCTGGTTGAGAAAAGCTTAGTCTCAGCACTAAAGAGGTGCTTAAAAATACCCTTCTGAAAATCTTATCAAACAAGTTGTAAACCTCTGAAAAATCACCTTTGCTTGTGCCAAAAAGCTTATCACAGCTGGAAGCAAGCTCTTTTTAATAGTCCTTCTCCTCCCCTAAAGAGCTCCTCAGAGGTCCTGCAATCTACAGGTAAGAGGACTTCTCTGATATGTTTGCCCCACTGAGATTTGCAGCCATTCCCAGTAATCTTACTTCAAGGAGACAAACTTTCCTGCTTACCTCATTACCCCATGGAGTTCAGTATTGTCCACACTTTGGAATTTCTGGCTTTTATTTATATAGACATGCATAACCCCTCCAGGCATTACATTTGAAGATAACACATTAAAAGAACATTAGCCTGAATTCTTGCCTCCACCAGCCCTTTGTGTAAGCATTGTGATGTAGGCTTTAATTACCTGTATACATTCAATATTTTCTTTTCCCCCGCAGTGTCCTTACCTCACTCATAACACAGGATGGTCTGAGTTTGGGACTCAGTCTGTATGGCATAATGAATGGAGTTGTATTGTAAACAAAATTTCATAGGCCTCTTCCCCTATTCATTGCAGAAGTTCAAGATGTGTGATCAAAACAAAAACACTGTGGGATTTAAAAAAAATAGGTGGTTACCCCAAGAAGACAGGTTCTACTGCAGTCTTTACCACTGTGCGTATGTTTGCGCTGAAGTGTATAATGTAGAGATAACTGAACAGTTCAGGTATCAGAAACAATTCTACAGCAGCACATGATAATTCACTCTCCTAAATTAATCTGAGTGCTAGCTGGAACTTCTGTAGCCAGACTGCTTTGTGCACCTGGGTTAGCTTCAGCAGACTGCAGATTTCAATGTAGAATATACACAGAGCTTTGCTTTGTTGCTTACTTGCATACATCAGATTTTGCTAGGATGGTCAGTCAGTACTTTTACATTCCTTATTCCCCAACACAGTTTGGAATACTCAGTTTGCATCCACACAGGCTCAGCACACAGGAAGGTCAGCGAGCAGAGCTGATGGGAGTCATGTAATAAACGAAGTTGATGTAAGTGCTAGGTGATCAGCAAGAAAACTAAATGCATTATATATATATATATATTTAGATATAAATATATTAAAATAAGATTCTTTGTAGATAATTTTTTACACAAAACCAGTGTCTGTGTGTCTTTCATTACGTCTTTCCATGTCATCCTTTGTTTATGAACCAGCACAATAAAAATCAGTCTACTTCATACCTGTGCAATAAGCTAGTGTTATTATGAGTAGTATCATTAATTAATAAATAATTGTTTATAGTAAAAGATTTAAACATACAAGAAATAAGGAATCAGACACTAAACATGAAATCATGTAAAAACTCAATTGTTATACTGAGAGGGAGAAAGTTTGACTCAAATATTCTGTGATGTGTCACTGAGGCTGCAATAAGGTTACACAGCTAACTGCCACTTAAATGCTTCCTAAAGTCTGAATGTTGGTCTTCACAACTGTGGTGGACTTTTAAGTTTGTTTTATTTTGTTGTTGTTGTTTTAAATATGGATATTTTTAAAATGCAATCAACACTGTTTGCATGATGGAAATGAGAAGTAGCTGCACTCTGTTCTTTATTTTTCTTGCCAGGATGGTTTTCATTCAAATCCTTTCTTCTTCCTTTTAAGTTTTCCCAGCCTATAGTCTATTTGGGGATTTTTGCTGAACTGCTCAGAAACCTTGCTGCCTTGCATACTGAAATCATGGAATACTGTATATCTCTCTCTAAAAAGGAAAAGTAAATACCAGAGTGTTCTAACTGAGGTCACACTTTCTCCATGTCTAGACATCATTGGTAATCTCTCCCTTTTATAACACTGCTGTGCTTTCCATGTACTCAGCTGTGAGGAAAGCGCTTTGCGCTTAGTTGCATAAAATATGCCAATTTTCCAGACAACTTTCAATACAGAATCTCAGATTGTTTAGGCTGGTGTGTGTGATCTTTTATGAAATCAGTTTTTTTCCTCTGGAGGAGCTTTACTTAGTAAGCCAATGGCAAATTTTGAATAAAAATATGACTGATGTGGTTCCATAATGCCCAGCTTGTTAAGCAAATGTTGAATCCAGTCCCCAGTAAACAAGCTAAACTTCTTGTTCCACTAGAAATATATTTTACTAAGAATCTTTGTAGATCATTCTTTATGCAAAAAATAATGTCTCAAGTGATGGTTTTGAGCAGAATAAAGCGAACATTTAATAAATGAAAACATATGCTGAATCAGTGTTTGCCCTTATATTTTCACTTTTTAAATATTAATTCTCTTTTCTAACGCTTTGTACATAAATAATCTTTTAAGAGAGTAACAATGAAATATAGACAATCCACATCAAATGAATGCAAACTTTTGATGTAATTATCAAAGGTCTGTTGGATTCTGTTTAGTTTTAATTAGTATTGGATTCTAACCAACAAATTCTAGTTTCACGTGGATTTTTAAAATCCAAACATTATGCCCCCTTGCACGAAGGATTTTGGCTTAATTTAGCCCATTAGAAATGTAGTAGTTATTCATAAAATTTTGTTGAAGTTCAGATTTTGAAAACTAAAAAACTGAGGATTTGTTTTAACAGGGAGCAATGAACTTATTGACATATAAACCAATTAAAACTCCTGTTAGGACTTTTGGACCTATATTTTTATTTTATTCAGTATTAGCTGTTGGGCAAATACTTGAATATTTTAAAATAATATTCTACCATGAAATTCTTTGTGGTATATAAAAATCTTAACCCCCAAAACTATATAATACTATCATGACTTTTACTGTCTTGGAAAGCTGGCATACTGGTTGTTGCTAATAACTATTAACAGGATTGCTACATATCTATTTGTAGCATGTTCTCATGTGCTTTTACCACTTCCAGGAGTTTTTTTCCCTGGGGACCTCCAAATCCAATTGAACAGGAAAAGAAACCCCAAACTGATCAGACTAAGATTATCAGACCTACAGGTACATTTGAGTTTTGCCAGGAGATTATAAATAAGCCTTTTTTTCTTCTCTAAACTGCTAGCCAAAGAGGAAAGCTCAGCCCAGTAAGGAAATCACAGTAAGGGATGATTCACAGGATGTGAAACCATAATGGACTATGATCACCATCCAATCTCTCATCACAGAACCTACATTTTTTGTTTTCTCCAGCAAATCTTTAAAGAGGTGGAGGCCGATGCTATTGTCCACCCAGCCACCACGGGGCCTGTTGTGAAAGAGGAGGTCTCTCCCATGCACCCACTGGATCTTTCTTGTCTTTCACGTACCTGAAGACACACGGGTCCTTTTACCTGTGGCCATGGGCTGGCAGCTCCAATCTGTACCATGCTTTCATTCCCCATTCATGGAATTTGAGCACATTCAAATCCCTGTGCTGAATTCAAGCCACCTGCCCAGATGATTCAGGGTACTCCTTAACAGATAACTTCTGGTTATTTGTCACAGTATCAATTTTGTGTCCCCTGCAAACTATGCCCTTTGTTCAGATTGCTTTCAAAAAAGGTTTAAAATGGTTTAGGATGGAGGGCCTTGCAGTGTCTTGTTAGTAATGGCCCAGCTAATTAATGCTTTTCCATTAATGCGTACATTTTGAGAGTTATCAGTCAAGTAGCTTTTAAAACATGTAATGTGTGTTCTATTAATTACATATAATGTAGGATTTTAAAACACAGTGTCATGTGGTAGTATGTCAAATGCCTTGGAGAAATTTAATTATACTGTAACAGCATAACAGCATAAATACCTTTATCAACCAGACCTATAATCTTGTCAAAAAAGAAAAAAAAGAAAAAGAAAAAAAAAATCAAGACGATAATTTGACAAGAACTACTTTCTGTGACATTGTGTTGAATGATACGGATTTATTTTAGCAGGTAATTCCTTGTTGATAGAGTATTGAATTTGTCAGACTCTTTTTTTTTTTTTTTTTTTTTTTTTTTTTTTTTTTTTTTTTAAAAAT
>JAACYP010030851.1:0-87636 GCA_011076525.1 Nettapus auritus
CCCCCCCCCCCCCCCCCCCCCCCCCCTTTTTTCCTTTCTCTTTCTTTCTTTCTCACTCTCTTTCTTTTTGTAGGGGTTTCCTTTGATCAGTAACCAGATGCTGGAACGGATTTGATTTAAAGTTTTCATGATATCAAGGATTGATAATCTGAGATTTCTTGCGGCTGTCAGGAATATTTCCCAGTCAGCAAGTTGTGTCTGCAAGTTGTTACCAGCTGGTGATAGCTCTCAATTTGCTATAAGAGGAACAGGACTTTGGCAGGCTTCCTTACAATATGGAAATGCGGTATGTGGCAACAGGGATATCAAATAGTGTCTGTCAGTCACCACTCAGTGCCGAGGACATCAGCCACTGTGGAAATGGGGAGTAGGCCAGCAGGCAGAGCTGGGAGCCCTGGGGAAAGAGGAGAGGAGGACAACAGGGGAGAGGCTGGGGTTGGGATGGGAAGTGGGGCCAGGAGCAGGAGGAGAAGGATTTAAGTGGAGAGATAGACAGAAGCTGATCACAGGAGACAGTCGGAGTGGCAGGATAAAATGGGTTTTTCCATCTGCTCAATCCCAAGGATACAAAGGGGTTGGCTGTTCTCCAAGCTCCACATAGGGTTGAAACTCAGATGAGGAGCAGCTCCCAGCAAAGGGACAGATCCTTTGCTCTTGCCTCCATATGTCAACAGGGTTCTCTGAAGTCCGCAGAATATTTTACTTGCCAGTGGATTAGCAAGAGTGGACTTCATCTCTGACTCCTCCACAGAGCAGCACACAGAGCTGGGTCCAGGCCACCCACACAGCTCCATCTCCTCTCAGCCATAAAACTACCCCATCTGAAAAGGCAGGCTCCATGTCTTGCTCTGATAATGATTTGCCACTGTGGACATTAGAGAAGAAGAATTTGGGGGCTGCAGGATTGATCATGCCGTGCTGCCCTCATGCAAACTGGTCACTGCAGTAAAAGCCAAGGAAAGAGCAATGAGCAACAGCTATTTGCACTGAGTCAGGACTGCAGGATGAGCTTCTCTCTGTCAACACCAAGAAAGAGGCGATGTAAATTCTGCAGTCTACATAGGACTGACCTTAATATTTCATAGCAGCAAAAGGTTTCATGTGGCAAAACAATAGGAACAAGTACTCCAAGAAAGTTAATATTCCTAGCAGTTGTAGAAAAAAACTCTTGATATAAGTTTTATTTGACAGCTCTACCTGATGATTCATCCCTGGCCAAACTGTGAGCAGCAAAACACCTTTCTGGCACTCTGTTATTGGTAAGTCTTAGCCCCCTAACAAATAGAATCAAACAACAGACTCACATATTGCTAATTTGCAGATTTACCTTTTGCCTTTGCATCTTTGCTTATATTGTGAAATGCAATTCCATTCCAGTCCTTCTGGTGATATTTGATTGAAGTCTTAGTCTGATCTTAGTTCAGTATCCAATTCAGATTGGGCAATTGTTGTTTTTCAGACTTCCCTATCAAATAACCTCACAAATCATATTCAAGAATTTATTGTTTGGTGAACTTGTTTGGTGCACAGAAGATAAAGGCAAGAAAAACCCCAACTTGTGATTCTAGGTATGGAACTGTAGTTATCTAAGGAAAGAGCAAGGAGTTAGATAAAGAATGAATGGAAGTGTGTGTGGAGGGAGGGGGAAGGGAAGGAGAAATGGAGCTGTAAAACTTTCTGCAATCTAAAGAGAGAAGTACAGGTCTGCAGGCAAAGAACACAAAGAAGGGATTTCAGGCCAGCCCCATATTCCTTTTTGTTTGAACATTTTGTAAACAAATGTGGAGTCTTCAGCATAGCAGGAGGTGATGGATGGGCACTGCTGAAGACAGTAAGTGGTTTAGGAGCCAACAGCTCTTTTGAAGAAAGGATCTAGGCATCAAGGAGAAGGTGAGACTGACTTTTTAACAGATTTAGATATCGTCTGGCAGAGCAGAACAACACATAGACTCTGAGAGCCAATGCCTAGGGAAATTCCCAGTGCTGTGAGCCCTGGCTATCTGGCTCTCTGGGGAGAGCATGGGGATAATTTAATACCTGTAGGGAGATTTTCTAGGGCCTGGCCAATTCTGCTGGGAGCTGCTAAACCATCTGCAAGCTGAACATGGCCTCATTCTATACCCAGCCCAATAAACTGCTCAGGCAGTATCAGCGCTTGCTCTGTATTTGTAATCTGATTTTCCAGACACCTCCATCCTGACCTCAGGTCTTCAGGGGTTGATGGTAGCACAGAGAGAGGCTCGTTCACTGCACATCAGAGATCCAAAGTCTTGTTTTTAAAATGTCTGCCATGCTATCCATTTTTTTCTTTGAAATCTTCTAGTTATTCCAGACATCTGACTAGTCTAGGGTCAAAACACACTAAAACAAACAAAGAAAATAAAATCAAAGCAACTGAAAGACCCATTCGCAGGGAAAGGTTTGGGTAATGCAGTGCTAATTCTTTGCTTTCCTCATATGAAGCATCAAAAGCAACAGCATGGTCTTTATCTTCCCCACGCCTTCAAAGCAACTGAGATAAGAAGGAAGAGATGCACTATACCTTCATTTACACCACAGTGAATTCATGGCATTGCTCTCAGCCCATGGAGTCAAAGGAATCTACTAAAAATGATATCTATCCCAAGCAGGTATAAACAGAGATTTGAGACCATTCAAGCCATGGAGATCTCGGCGAGTTGAACGGGGGACCTGATTAAATTTGATAAATTTAATAGCATTTATATTATGCCAACCTGCCTACATCAGAAAGAAGACCTGAGGCCAGTGAGTCTACATGCATTAAATCCTTGCTGAGACTAATATATTGATAGAAAACTGCTTTATTTTGATACAGTTCATGTTGTTCTGTAATTTGCTAGGCCAATGTAAACAATTTGCTACTAGCATAACTGCCCATTTCCTCGAGTATTTTCTCTGTTGCTGTTTCAACTAAACCACTGTAGTTAAAGTGGCAAAACTCTCAAATGCAGACAAGCCCCTTTAGAGGAACCCCAAACTGCCTGCCAAATAGGAATTTGTATTGCTCAAATAAACTTTACACAAACAAAATATTCAAAAGCTTCCAGTTGATAAACGTCAATGATATTAGCTCATAGACTGCCAGAGTGGGCTAGTGGTATGAAGGCAGTTAGGGGACTAAATATGGAGATGCAACAAATATATAAAACTGCATAAGCAGTCTAGGCAGACCTTTCTTCTTTCATAAGTGTGTATCTCTAGACACCTCACTGCTTTTGTAGATCTGCCTGAAAACATGATTTTTTTCAGGTTAGGAAAGCAAAAGCCAATTTAGAATTAAATTTGGCCAGGGACATCAGGGGCAAGAAGAAAGGGTTCTATAGGTACATTGGTGATAAAAAGAAGACTAGGGAAATTGTGGGCCCTATCCGGAAGGAAACAGGAGACCTGGTTACCTGGGATATGGAGAAGGCTGTGGTGCTCAGTGACTATTTTGCCTCAGTCTTCACCAACAAGAGCTCCAGCCCCATTGTCCAGGCCCCAGAAGGCAAAGGCAGAGACTGGAAGAATGAAGAACCAACCACTGTAGGAGAAGATCAGGTTCAAGACTATCTAAGGAACTTGAACGTGCGCAGTACCATGGGACCTGATGAGATACATCCATGTGTCCTGAAGGAACTGGCAGACTGGCAGATGAATTTGCTAAGCCTTTCTCCATCATATTTAAGAAGTCGTGGCAGTCCAATTAAGTTCCCACTGACTGGAAGAAGGGAAACATAACCTCCTTTATCAAAACAGGAAAAAAGGAGGAACCGGGGAAAAACAGGCCAGTCAGCCTCACCTCTGTGCCTGGCAAGATCATGGAGCAGATCCTCCTGGAAACTACACTAAGGCACATGGAAAATAAAGAGGAGATTGGTGATGCCAACATGGCTTCACTAAGGGCAGATCATGCCTGACAAATCTGGTGGCCTTCTATGATAGGTGTTACGGCTTTGCTGGATAGGGGAAGAGCCATTGACATCATCTACTTGTCTTTGTGCAAAACGTTTGACACTGTCCCCCATGATATCCTTTTCTCTAAATTGGCAAGACAAGGATATAATGGATGTACCACTCAGTGGATAAGGAATTTGCTGGATGGTTGCACTCAAGAGCTGTGGTCAATGGTTCAGTGTCCAGATGGTAACGAGTGATGTTCCTAAGGGATCAGTATTGGGTTCAGCACTGTTTACCATCTTTGCTGGTTACATGGACAATGAAATTGAGTGCACCCTCAACAAGTTTACCGATGACACCAAGCTGTGTGGTGAGGTGAACAAGCAGGAGGGAAGGGATGCCATGCAGAAGGACCTGGACAGGCTTGAGAGGTGGGCCTGTTTGAACCTCACGATGTTCAACAAGGCCAAGTGCAAGGCCTGCACCTGAGTCAGGGCCATCCCAAGCACAAACACAGGCTGGGCAGAGAATGGATTGAAAGCACTCCTGTTGATAAGGACCTGTGGGTATTGGTTGATGAGAAGCTCGACATAAGCCAGCAATGTGTGCTTGCAGCTCAGAAAGCCAGCTGTATCCCGTGTTGCACCAAAAGAATTATGTCCAGCAGGTCAAGGGAGGTGATTCTCCCTGCCTACTCTGCTCTCATGAGACCTCACCCGGAGTACTGCATTTAGACCTGGGGCCCCCAGCACAGGAAAGACATGGAAGTATTAGAACAAGTCCAGAGGAGGCCCGTAAAGATGATCAAGGGGCTGGAGCACCTCTCCTACAAAGACAGGGTAAGAGAGGTGGGATTGTTCAGCCTGGAGAAGAGAAGGCTTCTTGGAGACCTTACAGAGTCCTGCCGGTACATAAAGGGGGTCTACTGGAAAGCTGGGGAGGGACTCTTTGTCAGAAGTGTAGGGATAGGACAAGAGTTAATGGTTTAAAACTAAAAGAGGTCAGGTTTAAAAATAAGGAAGAAATTATTCACTCTGAGGGTGGTGAAGCACTGGAACTGGTTGCCCAGAGAAGCTGTGGATGCCCCATCCCTGGAAGTGTTTAAGGCCAATTAGTTCTTGGTCTGGAGACCTTGTCTATGCATTTATTTCAGCTGCCTGCTGGAAATGGCAGATTAACAAGGAACCGTCAACTGCATACAAAATGGAGTGATCCTTCATCAGAAGATCTGGGAGCCAAGCTTTACTCAGCACCGAGCTGCAGCCTGTTTCACTGTGACAAAGGTTGTGCAACCCAGGACACACTGGTACCTTCTCCACAGCTGAGGTGGAAAAAAAAGCAACAAAGCATCAAGTTAGGGTTGGGAAAGAAAGGGGGGTGTGTGAAGTATATAACCTCTCAAGGTCCCTTCCTTAATCTGCTTGCAAGGATTCTGTGCTGTGGGAAGTAAATCCTGGCACACACAAGTAGAAACCTTGTGCTATATTTGTTGGCAGAGTTTGAGCAACCTCTCTTCCCTTCTCCATAACAGCTCGTGTACTACTGACAGCAGTACTGTGGTTCTCATGTCACAGCTGTATTCCAGCATTAGAGGTCACAGTGAGCATTAAACACTGAAGGTTCAGAAAAATAAAAAATAAAAATAAAAATAAAAAAAAAACTTGAAAACTTGATTATTTTTTTTTTTCTTTTTAAGAGATTTTTCTTTTTACACTGGAGGATAGTGTAGCTCTTTCTCACCTACCTTGCCTTGTTTTGCCTAGGCAAAGGATACCCAAAATAAGATGCTTCCAAATAAAAACTTTCAATTTTTATCCACATCTGATGTTTTCATTCTCAAAATCCCTAGACAATTGTGTGTTTTAAGCAAAATCAGTTCCTGTGCTCAGTAATGGATTCAGTATTAGTGAAGATCAGCTGGGATATTTTTAAAATTCACTGGTGTGAGTTTTCTCTATGGTAAAGACTTAGAAAGAGTACAGCTTCATAGCTGCTGGATATCTCTGAAATAGAGTAGACTTGTTTTATTATAATTTCTTCATAAATCTGGTGTCAGACTGCTGAGATAAAACACAGAAGTTACCTCCCCTTAAGATCATTTCATATTGCAGGCCTACATCTCACATGGTGCATGTACCTTTCATATTGTAACGTATTTATACTTTTGAAGCAAATCCCATCTTTCTCTCTTAGTGCACTTTGGTTCCTGTTGTACAGCAACCTCAGATTGTTTCCCAAATCCCATTCAGATGGAACAGAACTGGAAGAGGACCTCATGAAGTAATCTGCTCTGATTGCTATGGGTTCTATGGGAAACAGTGTAGAGGTCAGATCCTCAACACCTATGAATTAGGGTGAAATAGTAGAATCTGTTCCATGTTAATATGGACGTTGATCTTCTGGGGCTCTATTGCATCTTCCTTCATTTTCTCTTCTTTCATTTGTTGTTTGTCCCACTGTCTTTAATTATCATTCATTTTAAAATTTGTCAAACAGCTTCTATTTAAGTAGCCTCTGTGGAATGTTAATTACCCCTGACTTAGTGTTGCAACACTTCTAGCTGATAGTTTAATATTTTGCCTTGATCTAAGCAATTTCTGACAAATTATAACAGTTACATGTTTTCCACTATAGTTTTTAATGCTCATATTTATTTATTTATTTATTTATTCTGAATAAGTCCGAGTCTTCTAATAATTCAATTGCAAATCTGATTCTGAATACTATTCAGTATTAAGCATGCAAGGAAATCAAACACATGTAAAATGTAGGTCCTCAGGAGACTAAAATGAGCTCCCTTGAAAGAATACTTAGGACTAAATACAAATACCTGTACATCTCTTGTGCAGAATATTTGTAATATTTGACTATCCCCAATTTTAAACAAGGGAGAAGAAAAAGTTTATCTATATCTGACAGATACACGCTTCTCAAAGTGGAGAATTAATCCCATTTACCCTTTGGCAACTAAAATTAGAAATTTGAGATTCCTCTGTGTAGGTAAGGAAAAAGTGACTTTAGATGGCACTTCAGCCCTCTAAAATCTGAATTGTCCAGTGGAGATAGTTGTTTCTTAGCTGAGCATGCTGGTGTCCATGGTGACCTGTTTACTGTCAAACAAAAAAATGTTATCATAGACTTGCACCAACAAGAAATTGAATAGTTTCCATTTCTGATATAAATTTCTTCTGTTGTTATGTAACAGCAAGGATAGTAAAGTGATTTGGTCAGTAGCATACTCCACTTACTGCAGCTTTCATAATGGATTATGAAGAATTAGGCAAAAACAACTGGGAGAGCTATAAAAGAGTTTACATTCATGGATCCCTCAAGAACACATTTTTTGCATTAATTACTTCTAAACAGAAGTTGAAACTGCAGCTTTGATAATATTCACTATGAAAAAATGGAAAAAGAAGTACTAAAGAGATACAGCCCACTGGAAACATCAAGATATTAATGGAAAGAGTGCCTTCATCCAATGGACATGAGCTCAGGTGCCAGGGTTCAGTTCTCTAGTCTTTAGCGTGACCTTGAAAAACTTATTTATGTTTAGACTTTGAAGCATGTAGTTAACTAAATATTATCAAAGATGTTGACTTGAATCTTTGGTCTTTCAGCTACATTTGTGTAAATTGTAAGTAACAACACTTCTCTACACTTCTCTACTTGCATTTTAAGTTGTTCCATTCCTAAGGAGAAAGGGCAGTGATATTTAAGACTGGAAATCACTTACTGCATTGTGATTGTGATATTGTGACTCCAGAGCTGACAGACACAATCAAGATCTGCAAGAAATTTGACTGTGTCTGCCAGCATTTATTCAAGTTGAAAATGAGCTACAGTAGCATTAACTAAATAAACCAGACATTTATTCCTTGGCATTAAAAACTATTGTGACTTAACAATACACGTTTTTCTCAAGACCACCAAGAGAGTGGAATCTGTATGAGGACTAATTACTTATCTCTGACATACACAATTGTGCAACAGCATCTGAGCAAGGTTAGCCAAACCTCATGCTTTTGTATATGTTTCAAAGAGTGCCAGAGATTCCCTTTCCAATTGCAAGTTTTTCTCCTTCTTTATTTTACAATATTTCTGTACTTACGAATCTGGACAAAGGACACAAAAAACTTGTAATCCAGAAATTAAGTCCAGAGTAAACAACAGACCAATGTCAAGCTCCCTCACACTGGCCTGCTGCTGGCACTGAAGTGTCATAGCAGTAGTAAAAGTCCAGCACTCTGGATACCCTTACTTCTTTATCTCAGTGTTTAACTAAGGCTATGCCTATCAGGATTGCTTTAAAGCCAATATCATACCTATGATTACAGAAGGAGTTTCAAAAATGTCTAAGTCCCTGTAAAATTAATATTGCATTTTTTTTCTCCATAGAAAAGCCCTGCCATATGTGGAAAGCTGCAGAAGAGCTGTCATAACATAACAAAAGCATCAGTGAAATATCTTCTAACCATATAGTAGATTATTTACTTACCCTTCCCTTTTTCTTTCCATTTTGTTATTGTCTCCTAGAAATACAGAATAAAACATTAATCTGTTTTGGAAAATGTTGACACATTTTTATGAGTCAGGCCTTTGCATCACTTTCACTGCAGACCAGTATTAAGGCATCTTGCTGCCCTCACTAATGAGCTGGCACAATCTAATGAATCAAGGCAAAGCACCCTGCTCTCTGTTACAAGTCACACTATGTTCACAAGGATCACTCCTCTCAACAACTTCCATATTTTCCCCATTGCAAGCACAGCAGATACAATTAGCCTCTTGTTCTTAGGAATAATCTGTTAAGGAAACCCATGTTTTTCATTAGTTCCAAAGTGTTTTAAATGGCCTCATCCTACTCTGTGCACAGCAATGCTCATACTACTAGAAAAGTAGAAGTTACTATGGCACACTGACATCTCATTGCTTATGATTCAAGGTATCACTTTCCTCTGTCATAAGCTGCCGTGGTATTTATTCTCAGCCTGGAGAATGTGATGACAGAAGTGGCACATGGGGTGATAATGAACCTGACACGGCTGTATGGTTATTTGTATCCATTTCTTTTGCTGATAGTTTGTACAAGGTCAATAGGAGATTCTACATGCCTTGCTTTGTGCCGTAAATCACTGAGAACTGTTCCCTTCACCTTTTCCCCTCCAAAAGGAAAAAGAAGTAACAATTAACTCATGTAAAATAATTACTGCATTTGTTGACAGATCACGTTTCCATCAATGCAAGGAGCTTTCATGTTGACATACAAAAGATTTTTTTGAGTTCACAGAACTCTTGCTGCATATTGATACGTTACCTTTGCTTAGGACAGCTATTATTCCTATTATTATACTAATGAAGCTGGGGAAAAAAAAAAAAAAAAAAAAAAAAAAAAGGTACATGCTTTCCAAGACCATTTCCAGGGTATTATGCCTCCACCCATCATTGCAGGCATGATGGTAGATTTTAAGGGCAATGTCAATGTGATGGCAGGAGTAAAACAAACATTAAAATGTTAGTTACAGACCTAGCTGTGATTGAGTAAGAAAAAATCCTTTCCTCTGCCAAAAGCAGAGCATAAGGATGGCAGTTTGCTAAATATTGCCAGGTGTTCTACAGCTCTTGCATTTTGACACAACTGAGAAACACAGTGGAACTGAACACAAATTAGGACTGATTTTCCATCGTGTTTGCTCAAGGAATAAGAATGAAAGCTGTTCAAAACATTGGTATCAAATCAATGTGCCAGAAAATTGAGTTTGACTGAGTGAAATGGCCATAAATATCAGTGCTGACAGCAGATGCTTTCTTATTTTTCTATTTTCTTTCTTCCTTTCAAATGGTATTCTTAAAGAATGGACTTTTTCCTATTTTGGCTGGGAAAAATGTGATTCTGGTTAAAGAATCCACTAAAATCAGACACACCTCAGCATACCTATTCCATCAGCTTCCACTTACCCTACTATCACAGTGTATTTTTCAGAAGCACTCATACACTCCCCACCTCCAGTTCTACTCCCAGTGTACAAAGATGAACTGATTTCTATAGACATATAGCTCTCACAAAAGCCTTGTTATGAATTAGCAGTTAATTAGTGACAGCTAGCCCACACCTGGGTCTGCAATCCTCATCCACAAACTTCAAGTGTTTCTACAAGGAGATGTGAGGTCTTTGGTTGTTCTTTGCTTTGTCACTGAGACCAGGAACCACATTGTTGCCACACAGCTTGGATAACATCTATGTGTTTCTGAATAACCTTGGTACTCAGACTGGTATTCCCTCAGGTGTAACACTTGAGCTGGTTGCCCACAGTCTCCTGATTTCACAAAGTGCCATTCAATCCAGCAGGACTCTGTTGAGGTGCAAGAGTTTGTCCTGAAAGCTTTCATGATGATAAATAGAGATTATCATATGGAAGTTTTGGTCATTCAACTTTGTAAAATCTACCAAGTGGAGCTTAAAATGCAAAAGTTGCTTTTGAGCTCTGTCACTGCAGTGTGACACCACTGATACTGTGACTTGGCTCAGTGCAGGATTTGCAGCAGTCTGGTGAGTGAGAACCCTTGAAAGCAGTACACAGTCCCCTGTGTCAGTACAAAACTCATGTAGTAACACCATAGACCACCTGTGGTAGCCACTGTAATTGTACCACTGTGTTGCTGAAACCTCTGTTGCATGGACAGAGCTGAAAAGAGGCCACAGTAGGTCCATGAACCCTGTCTGTATCACCATTAGAGCATGAAGTGGAAATCAACTGTGTCAAAATGAGACAAGCAAAAGTCTTCATTTCTCTCTGGCTTCCCACTTCCAGAATATTGGCTATACTGCCATAACAGGTCTCCCTTAACTCTGCCCCAGAGTAAGCCAGACAGCTGCATATATTACATCATTATCCACAGACAACCAAGATTCTCCATGTTCTAATCTTATATTTTTAATAGACCCACCAATCTCTCACCAAGCAAGCAAAGCAAAGATTTGACAAGTAAGACTTATTTCTTCAGGACTGACTCACATAGCGTTATGCCTCTTCAGAAAGGGCAAAATGTTCAGACAAACTAATGAAGCAGTTCCTGCAACGAGTGAAACATGCCTACGTGGCCTTGGGCTCATGAGAACACTGGATATGGGTGGAGATCAGCAACAAACTGGGGGTGACCAGACAGGAGACTGTTAAATGAGAAATGTCTGGGTGTCAAGGCAAGAGGCAAGAGCCTGGTATATAAAATAAGGGAAGTAGAAGGGTTCTTGGAGATGGTATATTTAAAGGGGAAAAGACACTGAGTTGTGTGGGAAAAGGGTGAGGAAAGGACCTTCCCACTCCACTTCATCTCTTCTTCGTTATTTCTGATATTTAGCATTTAAATATACAGCTGACATTATTACTGGAAAATCTAAGCAGTTAACTCATGGGCATCTATACCTTGTCCTCAAAGGGCTGTGGCCTGCACTTTTTGGAGGTGTCACGTTAGCTCTCGATGCCAAGACCCAGGGTCCCTGCCAGCAGCAGCAGTGCTTCCAGGCAGATGGGAACCCTATACATTGCTGCTTGGCAGCATGGCCAGGTGTAGGATGAACCAAGCATCCTGACTGCTTGTGAAACCTTCCCTGTGCAGGACAGGCTTTCCCTGACCACCTGGGTGATATTTAGTTCATCCAAGCTGTAACAGGCTGCGGAAAGATACCTTTCTCCTTTGGGCTTCTACAAAACATGTTTGGATGACTACTGAATGGGCTTGTTGCTTTCCCCTCTCACCTCCCTACACAGACTCCCCCAGCTCCCAGTAGACTGGTTTCTCTGAACATTGCGCCAGCGGTGAAAGCTCAAGGTTGAAAAGCTTTAGTTTTTTTTCCTTGTTATTAGTCAGCCTTATACATGGCACAGATTTTCTCAAGATCCCTACATATATTTCCTGTACAGCTGGTCAGTTAAGCCAGAACTGTTTCCCAAATGCATCAACAGATGTGTCTTTGCAGGCCTAGAGAGTAACATCTTGGTATGAGATGTTCTGAGAGTATTTCATCTTCAAGGAAGTGAATCCCCTTTTAACAGTTTTAGTTTAGAAACTAAACTAACGTCTTTTAAACATCTGTAAACTGGATTGGGTTGGTTTCTCTAGCCATCAGCCTCATCAGCTTAGTAAGTGGTTAACTCATTCACTCCTGTGACACCTTTTGGGCTGAGGTTTGTTATTTCTTTGTTCTGTTCATTATCTGATAATGCTGGGAAAGAGGTGAAGCTACCTAGGACTGCATTTCTCATATACTTGCTAGAGACAAAGTCTGAGCAGCTTCTGCTGAGCTACAACAATAAAGACTCTGAGCCATTAACAAAATCCAATCAGTTCCACAAATACAAGGTGCAAGACCTCCTTTTGTTCAGAACTCAGGTAAGTATTTTCCTGCCTCTGTTCAAGAGAAAACAGTGGTCAAATGGTTAAGATGTATGCCTAAGATAATATTTGTTAGTTGAGCTACAGTTACTGAAGTTACACCTAAGTCCCTATTATACCCAAAACTAAGTGGAGCATATACCACACAGACTAACTTAGCAAATTGTACCTACTGATAGGACTGACTCTTCCTAGTAAACATTAGCAGACTTCCTGTTTTCTCAGGTAGTGTAAATTTGCCAACTACATAAGCCTATTTCCACAATCTGTGAGAGGTCTGCTTCACTTTTCTCAATATCATAACTATATTTAAACAAATGCCTTGGTAACATTCAATTCAAGCAGCAGGTCCCTTCCCTCTCTGTTTTACAGAATAACTCAAGCACTCTTCTGAGTTAAACACCTTCCTGCAATCCACACCTGGAGACCACAAGTATGCAGAATAATAAAAGTTAGTAGCCCAAGGTTAATTTGATATCATCTACTTCTTCAGGTGAGTCATACTTCACAACCCACTTTCTTATGGTGTTTAGACATTAAAAAAAGAAAATCTGAGAAGGCTTCCTCTTAAGTGTCTCTAATTCCTTCTGCAAGTTATCACTGACATTCAAATTTGAAGGCTTACACAACTGTTTTATTGTAGTTCTTGGAACTAAACCCTTGTGCATCACAGCTTTTGTGCAATACATATATGCTAAAGTAAAATTAATATCCTCTGTTTAGTCTGAATGCATTGGCACAATGCCCAGAGTGACTAAGGAAAGTGACTAGCATTTATAGAACAAAGCTGGAATTAATTCTTCCAGGGAAATCGCCTAGGCTGAGAAAAAGAGTGCGAGAAGTAGAAAACAATGAGACTCTCACTATCCACAAATCAAGAATCGTCATATGTAAACTGGGGCCCAGGAGCTGGAAAGAAGACAATATGTAATAGCTCAGAGAATAAAGGATCTGATCCAAACTTCTTGACTGCTAGTAGAAGTCCATATGGTTCTGTCAGTGGGGCTTGGATGATGTCTGTATACACTGAGCTGCTAGAAGTCATGCATCCAAATTCTATTCTCATTCATCCTGGTGTAAAAACAGAATTAATACATCAGAATACAAATGGATACACTTCTCACAATGGGGCAGACAAAGCAGCTTTGTAAACAAAGCAGCTGTACACACCCCCAAAAAAAATTATATTCCATCCCACCCATTCAGTGTGATGACAAGGAAAAAATTGCCTGATTTATCCAATAATATCCCAATATAAATGTTTTGGTCAAGACTTTGAGCCATAGAAATGTAGCTGAAAGGCTTTCATAGCAGAGACTGTAAAGGGTGCAGTGATGTCTACCTTGCTGTAAGCTAGGTCTGTGCTAATGAATAAATTTTTGCTATGAATTCAGTAGCAAAAACAAACTCACATACCCCAAATGCTTGAAACAGGATGACTAATTAAGTTCTGCTAATCTGTAAGCAGTTTATAGTTGAAATATTTGGGGGTTAAGTAATGTCAGGAGGGGGATCATATTATGGTCGAACCTGGAAGCAGCTGAGCCTGAAGGAAGATGTTTTAGATTAGAGGACATGGATACCTGTTTAGAAACTAAAACTTAATAACTGTTCCTATAACAAGTATTTCCATAATATTATCACATCAAAGGGATGAGTTGTGTTTCTTCAGAGAAGAATGGTACATAAAAACAATAGCAACATTGAACATCCCAGCTACTGAAAAAAAAATTGTCTTACAAGCTGCAACAGACCAATTACAAAAGGTCTCTGTATTAAGACAAATGGATTCAAGAGAATGTGGTAATTTTGGTATTGTTCAATATGTATCGTATTAGAATGTTTCCCTAGGTCTACCAACTGAATATTTAAATTAAAATATAACACTTATCTGCGTGTATAAAGAAAAGATAAAAACAGTGGATATCAAACGAGTAATATAAACAAAAATAAAATTGGAAACCTAGTAACAATTGAACCTCTAGTTTCAATTGCTTGAGAAACAGCAATTTAAATTTGTTTATTAATACGTTTCATAGAATAAAGGGCTTTCTGCATGAATTACAATTACTTTGATTACATTTATTTATTTATTTATTTATTTATTTATTTATTAAAGTGATGAAATTATCCACTAATCAAACAGACTTTATTGTATGTTAGTATGTAATATCTTTCTGGTATCAGATTGTTTCTACGAACAATAATAACCAGCAATGATAGCATACAAAGTTCTAGCTGAAGGAGATATCCCCTCAACCCTTGAAAGAGTTGACAAATAAAATCACAATGAGTTTTATGGCCCCAGAAGGAAAACACGTATAAAGGAAATTCTGGATGAAAGGTTTAACTATTCATACACAGTTTGGGCAGGTCATGACATTTTACTCATCATTAAGCCTTGGTACTGTAGTTAATAAAACTACTGGGGATTATATCTCAGCTGTCAGAAATATACCATAAGAATGTAGTTGTAAAACAGTAACTAGATCCCAAAAATATGATTATAGGGTGCTGTATTGTTCATTATCAGGAGTCTGCAATGATGTTCATAGAGATTATACTATGTGACGCTTACTTCTCTTTATTTAATGTCTGTAATTACTGATATATGCATTTATTAACAAAACCTTATTATTAAGTACAAATAGCATTAATAAAGACAACATTTAAGGTTTACTGCTATTAATATAGCATGATACCGGTAAAGCAAAACTCTGTATAAAACTAGGTTTACTTGGAAATTCAATATTTCCATTCCAATTTCTGTGCTTTAACCCAGCAGGCAGCTATGCACCACACAACCATTTGCTAACCCTCTCCTCCTAGTGGGATGGGGGAGAGAATCAGGAAAAAAATGTGGGTTGACATAAAGATGATTTAGTGGGAGAGAAAAGACAAAGTAGAAGTAGAAGTAGAAGTAGAAGTAGAAGTAGAAGTAGAAGTAGAAGTAGAAGTAGAAAGTAGTAGACATAGAAAAGAAGAAGAAGATGAAGAAGACGAAGAAGACGAAGAAGAAGAAGAAGAAGAAGAAGAAGAAGAAGAAGAAGAAGAAGAAGAAGAAGAAGAAGAAAACAAGTGATGCACAATTAAATTGCTCACCACCGGCTGACTGATGCCCAGCCTGTCCCCGAGCAGCTGGTGTCCAACCCCACCCCCCACCCCCAACCCACCACCCCACCATAGAAATTGTTCTGCAGGACGTCAGATGGTACGGAATGCACCTTTGGCCAGTCTGGGTCAGATGTACTCATTCTGTTCCCTCCCAGCTCCTCATGCACTCCCAGACTCCTCACTGGCGGGGCAGTTTGAGAAGCTGAAAATCCTTGACTTAGTGTAAGCACTGCTGTGCAACAACTGAAACATCAGTGTGTTATTAACATTATTCTCAGCCTAAATCCAAAACACAGCATAATACCAGCTACTAGGAGGAGGAAAATTAATTATATCCTAACCAAAACCAAAAAGAGAGGTTAACCTAACCAAAAAGAGAGGTTAACCTAACCAAAAAGAGGGGTTATGATAACTTTGCAACAGAGATTAATTAAGAGAAACAGAATCTATGATCAAGTCATGGCAGCTTAAGGTCTTCCATGTGTCATCAGAGGAATGATTACTGCGTACGTGTAGTTTTAGTTATGGCAAAAGAAAGGTTACTTAGGAACTCATTGCTATGAAAAAATGACATTAGCTCATTGCTGTCAGACTGCTATATCTCTTAGTTACAAGTATGTGCACAGATATTTACCATCAATCAGCTTGCCTGCAGGAACACATTAAACCACGATAATAACATGATGGTGGTATCTTGGGCTTAAACTAGATATCTCATTTGTTCAGTTCAATGACACATGCCAGTCTTGAGACAAGTGTCTCAAGGGTGTGTGGCATTATTCTTAAACACTTACTGCAAAGACTACCACCACATCTACATAACTCAGGGGAAAAAAAAAAAAAAAAAAATAATAAAAAAAAAAAAAAAAAAAAAAAGTTATTTAATAGGTATTTAATAGGTATCAAGTCAAAGGAAATTTTGAATCAATGTATTTTGCAATTTGTGCCTATAATATACACACAGGTAAAACTTGCTATTTCTACATTCAAATATTAGAAAGAAATACTGCGAGGTGAACATATATACAAAACACAAAGTGGAACTATAATTTCATGCCTCATTGTAGTTATTTACCTGGAGTGTGGTAAGGAGTTTGCTGCTTTGCAAACTCAGGGGGAACTGGGACTCTGAATGTGGTGTCCTTTCAGCAGTGCCTGAAGCGTGTGGCACAAATGCTTATTTGTAAGACTGACATAGCTTTTAAAGGCCCAAAATCAAGGAGTGGGTTACTGAGACTCACTTGGGAAACAATAAGCAGGACAATGCATTTGCTAATTAAAGACAACCGTAGATGAATGCAAGAGAATCCTGTGAATGAAATGATCATCCCTAATAGCCAGGTCACCCCTTGGGCTCCTTGTATTGGACTGAGAATCAAAACTCGGGGGCAAAATTGAGCAAAGAGAGGCAAAGCAAGGTCACATGGCCTCCAGGAGGAGGCTGAACTTGATATAGGAGACAGGAGTAAGGTGACAGAGGTCTTGGGTTTTGTTATGGCCTGAAAAGAGAAAAGCAGGGCTTCTGCAGGAAGTAGCAAGGTTTGGAGAAGACGAAAGGGAGATAACCTTTCTTCCACAGTTTTGTTTATATTTGGAGGTGGTCCTAATGTTGATCTTGAAGCCATTTTGGTCTGCAAAGCAGTTTGTTTTTCCCAGGCCCTTCTCTTTCCCTGGATTGCCTTTTAGAAGACAATGTGAAGCAAAAACAAACAGTAATTAAGTTCAGGTAACACTAAATGTCTGACCCGAATCCACATACACAAGGGGTCTTTCAAGCTGAGGCTGGAAACTTCATCCCTAAGTCAATTGTCTCAGTATTGTTGCAAACTTTGAGCTGAGATCATCTAACACACTGAAACTATGGGTAACTGTATAAAGAAAATAAGGTACCCTGAGGATGGTGTTTGAACTTTAACTGTGTACACTCTGGCTTTTGTTGGCTTAAAAGAATACTGTTTCCTATGCTTATTGCAAGGTCCTGAAACAATTGATTGTAATATAAACTTTGCTTTGTTCAACAAACTGTAATATGCAGTCCTGAGAACTAAAAAACTCCAACTTTCAGGTGTTAACAGTTCAAACAAAAGGTCACATCTTAAAAGGTGAGTTTATATTGATCTATTTACTGTAATTTGCATATATATAATGCAGGGGGGATTTTTCTTTATGCTACAGGAAACAAGGAGTTTACATCAAAGAGCACTGAAAGGTGTTCTGTAAGTTCACAAAGTAAGAAGTCCCTTTGGTCTAGATATCTGGATAGAAATCTCATGAAAACAGGCTCTTCCATAATGTTTCCAGTCATTTCTAATCCTAGCTGGCTCAGAAACATCAGAGTGATAACATTTCTCAAGTTATTTCAGTAGTCCTGGTTTTGGTCAAACCCAGGAAGTATGTAAACTTCACAAACAGAAGACTAAGAGCCTCAGAAGAAAGGCTTAGTTCAGATTTAGTTCAAGCATGGGTAAAAATTTAGAGCAATTCTCCTTTTATAATATTAATAAAAATGCTTTGTACTCCCATTCCAGAATCATGTACCCCAAGGCCTAGTCTGTACTTCAATTTTTAAACTATGCAACTCTGCAAACACAGAGTTTCTTGCTGCCACAGTTAAAGCTTTTTAAGCTGCTCTACCTACATGAGGCATTTTGTGCTACTATAGATTATCCTGATTCACTGAACAAAAATAAACCTCCATTTGGAGTATGCTGGTTTGGCTATAGAAGAAAATATTTCAACATATACATGACTTTCTACCAGAAGGAAAACAATGTGCTTTTCTCATATCATGCTTCTCAGTGACCCTTTCTCAATTACCAAGGGTGCAGGCAGTGTTGCACTGTGCATCCTTCTCTCCTCTTTGCACATACAATATCAGTGACAGACTACAAAGAGCATCTTGTGCACATCCCTCTGAATACATTTTTTTGATGTTATCCTTTGTTCATGCCTAAACTGGGAGTTTTTGAATGTGATTCACTCTGTTATTTCATAGTTTATTTTTAATCATCTTAGGCTTGCCTGAAGCTTTGAAATCAATCCACTTGCTTCACACCGGGGCTTGTGAAGACCTAAGCCTTGAGACAATGGCATTCTGCATTAAACGATCAATTAACTCTCCTTTTCTTGCTTTAGCAGAATGTGGAGATGTGTATGGGAGATGCAGTGACATCCAGTAGCAGCCACGTTACAACATTGAGAACATTGTTTTTGTTCTTTTGCCTAACAGTTTGTGACTTCATTTAGAAGTGACGTGACCTCTATGGAAATGAGCATGCCCAACCCCCATCAATCTAAGTCAAGATAGGAGATAATTGCTTATGCCAAGTAGTCATGACAATTTGTGCTTTACAAGTTTCCCATGTTTTTTAGAAGAGAGCAAATTGCAGTCCATTCTGCAGCTCAGTGTTGAATTTGCCAGTAAAGTTATCAGTCTGAAGAAAACTTGGGTGTTGCCAAACAATACTACTGAGTAGTTCTGTTTGTCTAGACTCTACAATAGCCTAGTCTTGAGTATAAATGACAAAATGTTGCCAGGAGGAATAATACCACACAAGCCACAAGACACAAATATTACAAAACCCCAAAGTCCCTTCATTATGACCCCATTTGAAGTCCCTTCATTAAAGTGTAGAGATAAGAAAGTATTACAAAGGAGAAACACAGCTGGTCCGTGACTAGAGGAGAACAGCTGCAGAAACTCTTCCCCTGGGGAAAATAAATAAATAAATAAATAAAAATCACATTAAATTCCTGTTGGCTTCAGCAGGATGATGGTCTGATGGAGCAGACCACTCAACAGGGTCCTTCTAGCCCATCACAACACTTCTCCATGTTTCATCCTCCAAGTCACTCAGATGCATGTCTCAAAGACAGAAGGTTTTTTGTGAAACAGAAGTACTTAAAATTTGCAAATCATTTTGTGATCTGTGGATGAAAAGTTGTAAAACATTATTGCTAATGACATGAATCTCTAGTTCCTTAGAAATTCTCCAGAAAATGTTATGAACTGCTGGTGAGAGAACCTTTGCTTTCTTCAAGTCAAACTGCATCCTGTACTTCAAAACACACCCCATAGATCTGAATAATAGACTGAGTAAAACTTGCAAAAGTTCTTAACGCAGGGAAAAAATAATAATTCTCTTCTCTTCTCTCTTCTCTTCTCTTCTCTTCTCTTCTCTTCTCTTCTCTTCTCTTCTCTCCTCTCCTCTTTTCTCTTTTCTCTTTTCTTTTTTTACTTTTATTTTTTCTTTTCATTTTTACCTAGATAAAATTTAACTGATAACTACATTTCTATAGCATGTGCTTGAACTCCAGTCACATATTTGTAGCCGCAAAAAAATTAATCAAGAGAAAGAAACACAATCCCATTCCCACCTGAGATATCTGGACACTCCTCAGAAGTCAAGAGAGACCTCTGGAAGTTCAGTGCTTTGGAGCCATTCATACCCATCCTCTCCTTGTTGTATCCTGCTCATTGGTTTTGATTCAGACGCAGGCAAATATTGCTGGTAGGAAGGTTATTCTGGTGCCCAAGAAGGACAGCCATCCTTGAGCTCTACCTGTTCCCTGGCTGGACTCCACCACTGCCCTGGTCACTGTTAGTGCTCACAGGCAAAACCCCATTTGCCATCAGTCCTTCCCTTTGGGCTGTTCTTTGTGGTGCTTTCTGCTTGTAGTGTTTGTGGTTGGCTCTTCCTGCTGACTGGAGTTGTTGTAAGCTACCCTGATAATTGCTCTCAGCTACTTTTTCCAACAAGGTATACTCCTAAGCTATCTTTCTCACCACCTGTTTGCCACTTCACCCATTAATTTCCCAGCTGCTGCTCCAGTTTGTAGCAGAGGCTCTCACAACAACCCCTGCAGTGATCCAATTCTTTTATTAGGGTTAGTGATATGCAAAAGCCACAAGCTCCTCAAAGCCCAAGGACACCCTTTGTACAATCATTTTCATCCTCTGAAACTTAAAATCTGTTCAGCGTCTTCCCTCTTTTCCACCATATCAGCATAGCTGGAACTAAACCTTCCTCAGCGTGCAAAATGAGACAATGCTTTCTCCATTAAAAACCTGTCTGTTCATAAAAGAAATGCTTTTATATACTGACAAAAATGCTCATACATTACTTTTACCTAATCCTGTTCCACTGGCCTTTTCCACACTTCTGAACAGATACCTACCAGGGGTATCCCCCTCTCACAGTACTCAGTGCGTCTCTGCAGCCTTCAAATCAACACTTATACCATAAGCGTCATTGGCAACCTTGGTTTTGATGACTTTGATTTGATTATTATTATGTTGTCCATTTAATGAATTAATAATTTTAATGTTGTATGATTCTTAAATGAAGAATTATATATATATGCAAACATTACCAAAATTAGACCTCTTTCATTCAGATTACAACTAAAGAGATCCTTCTAAGAAGGATATGCATTTATTTTGCAGAACCAAACCAGAGTCTTCTACTGTATAACTAACCATTCAAGCATCACAGGCACAAAAGTTTCTTCCTTTCTGTGGCATAACTCATTAGCACGTAGACTCTCAAGTCAAATGAGCTGAGAATTGTAATTCATAATGGCAGTGTCTTCCCTTATTTCTGGAAAGAAAAAGAAAGAACAGCAAAACAGAAAAGTAGGCAAAATTTTATGTGTACTTTCACAACGAACCTTAAAAAGCTAAATATTTTGTCCAGGCCAAAAAAGGCAAGAGAAAGAATTAAAGCTAAACCCTGTCTGACAAGCAGCTAACAGTTTACAGAAAACATGTACATAACGAAACGCTAAGTACTCTGACAGACATATCAAGAAAAATCAAAACTTATTACAAAATGATCAAATAAAGAGTCAATAAAAATGTTGAACAGTATTAGACATGGAACAGCCTGTTAAGGAATTTCCCTAAGGAACATATCCATTTGGTAGCAATTCCCAATCAACAACTACTTCTTGAAATCTGCCAGCTGGCCAGATCTTAATCCGTTTAATGTTTGCTATATTGACATTTTAACTATGACAGTTCTAAATTAAATAACTTTGCAGGAATGCAACTATGCTAAATCTGAACAATTATGTTTATTCATCAATATCTAATCTTTATATATATATATATATATATATTTGAATTTCCACTAGTAGAAAATCCATTTTCCACAAAATTGTGTTGATTAGCATAATAATATACCCATTTTATAATTCCTTGTTGATTGGTCTTGTGTGCTTTATCTTTATTTTGCCTGGCAGTGAAAATTATCTAGTTCAAATTTAAAACTGAAACATTAGGAAAATATAAAACACTCTCAACACATTTTAAAATTACAGAGTAGGAAAAGGCATTGCCAGAATCTGTAAACTCATCTTTATAGAGGACGCTCAATGCCAGACTTGGCTACTTTATCTCTGGAATTGTTTAAGTGTAGTGAAATTAGCAATACTGCAACGTTGGGGGAGCAAACCGTTACACACAAAGGGCAGCAGGATCATGAATCATCAGAGAAGTACATTGTACGACTTCCATGTATTACAGTTTCTCATAAGATTGATTTTATGAATCACTTTCTTTCCATTTTATATATTTTTTTTCTATTTTTGGTATAAAATGAGCAATTATTATTAATATAGTTTAGAATTTTAAGACTTATTTGTTGTTCTTTTTTAAGACCTATGTTTGTTTGTTTTTTAACTGTCCATTAAACTGATTTTTTTTTCTGTGCCTGAAGAAAAAAGTAGCTTTAGAACGAATTGGTTGCTAATGGCAAAACTCTAGTGGGCACAAAAACAGCTTTTGATCCTTTGTGGGTAGATTCTTCACAAACAGAGCTCCTGAGCAGTGATGGTGTTCTCCCCTGGGGGAATTTTGTAGTGAGTTTGATGTAAAATAAATCCAGAAAGTGAAAATATTAATATGGCCTTTTTCCTGAGCACCATTCAATATTTAATTGAATTTAAATTAATTTAAATATTAATTTAAAACATTCAACACATAATTTAATTGAAATATTTAAATGACAGGTCCAGATTACAAATATTATGGCTTTGACCTACTGAATTCTATTACAAAAACCAACATTAAAGTAATTTACAGCTTATAAAAAAATGCAGAAAAAATTATGGTAGGGAAGATGTTAGAAACTTTGTTATACACAATCCTAATGACTTTTTGACTGACAGTCAAAGTAATTCCAGCCAATTTCATAATTTATTTCTTGCTCTCCAAAAGATAATCATATCCCTAACACTATAAGATCTTTAGCACTATATAAAAAACTGTATATTAAGGCAGGAGATAATTGTGTTCTTATGAAAATTTTCTATAGCAGAACAGAAAAATGAACAGAGGATGCCTTCAAAGACAAATACATAGGAAAAAAAAAAAAAAAAAAAAAAAAAAAAAAAAGGAGGAAAAGAGTTGAACAACTGGGATGTGCAACTTTTTATTCTAATAAGTTTTTCATTGGTTTCCTGAAGAGTTGGAGGTATAGAACATACTTTTTTCAAAGATACTTTGAGGCCTGACAAATTCATATTAGGCATTAAGCACATTAAGACTCTTCTGCCCTTCTATCTGTACCTGAATAGGTCAACTCTTACTTTCAGACTGATAAAGGCATAAATAATGTCAGAATGAACTTTATTGGGAAAAGTGTAACCAGGGATGCTGTCCAAAGTGGTAAAGATCAATTTTTATTTTGTTTCTCTCTCTCTCTTTTTTTTTTTTTTTTTTTTTTTTTATTTTTTTTTCCTCTCTCACTCTTTTCCCCCTGACAATAACCCTTTTAACAGGTTTTGAAGTTTCGATCCATTTCCAGTAAAGGATGTTAGAAGTCAGAGAGGTCAGAAAGACTCCAGTTCCTAGGGATTTTTTAGTGCTGTGTACAGGAAATCTAAGAAGAAGAAAAGATCACAGATAAGCAGACTAAATATTTGGAAATTGTTACAGATGACTGAGCACATACGTGTTTTTGTGCTCACGTCTGAACTTGCGAACAGTTTGCAAAGAAGGAGTGTCCAGGGGGCAAAAAGTAGTTTAGCTACAGTCAATCTTTCAGAAGAGGATCTTGCTACTGTTCAATTTCAAGGAAAGATACATATTGACTTTCAAGGGAAAATGTCAAGCCATCCCACAGGAATACAGATGGTCAGAAACCAGCTCAGGTAAGATCTAAATCTGTCTACAGTCACAGATGGGCAGTTCCAACCTTCTTTTTGTGCCTTGGCTCACCTGTCCTCTTGTGGTCCTTCATCCTTGCCCAAGCCTTACATGACCATGGCCTAACAGTATCCCTTCCTTCTAAGCTTCCCTGAGGCTCGTCAGTTTCTGGTTATCTTCAGTCCAGTTCCCTTTTCTATCTTGTAAATGCCCCAGAAGGAAGAATCTGCCAGGCCTGAAGAATGTTTGAAGGGGAAGACCCAAGATCAGCCAGGTGGAGCAGCAGGTGCAGAAAGGTGAGGTGTTTTTTCCAAGGATAATACTGGCCACAGAAGTCAGCTCTCTTCTATGATATTGTCATGATCCACTGAAGACAATTTGCCTGTCATGCAAAAGGAGTTGTACTTAGCAGGTAGATGTGGATCACTGATAAATATCTTAGATTCATAAAAATTTATTTTACATGTATGGATAATCTAACATATATCAAATAAATGGTTTATGACATGCCAGCAACATCAATAAGAACTGTTTCTTTCTTTAAAAATTACTACCATACCCAGATATGATACTGATACTGCTGTTATAAGCATTTAACATGTGAGGTTTCAAGAAACAAAGATTTATGAAACAAGGCTGGGAAACCAGAAAACTTTACAGTACATGTGATTTGATGTTTAAGAAGTGAATATATATTTATAGAGCTTAAAGATTATCAAGGGAAAATACTCTAGCTTGTTAACACCTAATCAGGGGGCTTCACACTGGACTGATAAAATTAAAAGGGGATTTTGCTAAAACACTGGAAGTTGATGGAGTGTTTTGTTACTGATAGTCTCATTCTTAGCAAAGCTAACAGTGTTTGTACAATCAAATTAGAAGGGAAATTAAGCACAGAACATTATCATGTCTTGAAACGGGGGACTCTAGATGAGTTAGTGGAAGGTTTAACAGACTTGGAAGGAAAATTATGATTAGTAGCACTCGTGTGACGTGGAAGGTTTGAACTCCTATATTTAGGAAAGGGGAATTTTAAAAAATGATTTAGAAAAACACGTGTAGCTCCCTGGATCTGCCATCCCTTTTCTTCAGAAAATACTTCAAGGAGTGTTCATCCAGCGTGGGCAGAGGAAGCAGTGTAAGCAAACCCAGGGAGCAAGCTGAAGCACTGCCATAGTGCCAGGTCTTGGAGGAGCCATGCTGCTGCTTACCTTGCCCTGGAAGGGCAGAGTTGGCCCCATCCCATGAGTGCTGCCATAGCAGCATCCAAACAGAGAGAAACCCCCGAACATCCCAGCATAGGCAGACCACAAGGTCCAGGAAGTCTGCAGGAGACCCAGACCCGCAGCAGTGGGACCCTCTCATCTTTCACTGGGAAAAATCCCTTCTCATTGTGTGCAATCACTCAGCCCGCAACCGTGCTGATAAGGTTACTGTTGACCGACCGCAGGAACTGGAATCACTGCGTCAATCTAACACTTTTTTGATGACATCAAGGCAACGTGGAGACAAAACTACTTGAGGCTGTGGAAAATTTTTGTCATGTTTTTATGCTGCTGGAGCTGGAGCTTGTCATCCTTGGATGCATATATATGTGTGCTTCTGTGTGTGCATTGATTTTGTGTGTGTATTGATACATATTGATTTTGAAGCCCATCAAAGTCTAGAGGGAGTTTCCTATTTACCACTATTGTTTTTAGTTTAAACCCTGTGGGACTGACATTTACAGGAGCTCAAAACTAGGCAGGGACTCGAGAGATCAAGTTTATGCAACTGTTTTTTCCATTTTCCTCTTGATGACCTAAGTCACCTCTCCCCATGACTCAGTTTTGCCATCTGCAAGGGGGTAATAAGCTTAACTTTCCTTGGAGAAGGATTTCTTTCTGAGGACGAAAACCTAAAGACAAAAAAAAAAAAAGGTGAGGTGACCTGACTGCTCTTATTCTGCACTTGGAAATCAGGCAAGAAGGTGAAAATACATGCAATGAAAGAAGATGGCAAACATAATCCGTGTGAGTAAAATGCTTTAGTTTCTGGAGGGGAAGCTGAGCTCTCAAAAGAATTTGTTTATTGTTAGCAGACCAATTTCTCATCAGCAGCTGCAAAGATTAGTAATCTGCAGCTACCCAGAACAAAAATCTATACTGGCTGCACTCAGCATGTGTCACTAGCAAACCTCTGTTAATCACTGAGCTAATGAACCCGCCATAGCAAAAGCTGATTCCCCGTCTCAGACCTGCCCTCAGCGAACATAAAGCGCAAAACTCTCCTTGTCTGTCCTTCAGGAAGCAGCACAAGATTGGGCTAAGCTAGGAACCATGATGGAAAAAGAAGTCTGGGGCCTAATCTAATCAGTGGAAATTCTCCTCACCTCTATAAAGCCAGGTTTTAGTCCTGTACACAAAAATAATTTTCATGGATTTTCCAGTGCATATCTGTGTCTTTTAAGAATTAGCACCAATCAGTTTTCCGTGAGCTGTGGCAGCCAGAAGTGCTCTCGTCAGGAGCATTTGTAAGCATCTCCCTCATCACAATGTTGTATAAAATGTGCTTACCAGTGCCCACAGCTATTGCATCCATTCCACAGCTATTGCAATCATTCCACAAAGCTATTGACCTCACAAGTACATTTAAGAACATTTTTTAACCATGGCCAAGTCAAGGTTATACATTCCCTTGTCTGGAGGGTGTTTTGGAAGACGGTGCAGCCACATACTTGGAATAAGTGAAGCAAGTGAATCTCACATGTTCAATAAAATTTTCATTGGCTTCTACAGCTACTGGGATGATGCAGGGAAGAATCTGAAGTCCACTCACATAACTGGAATCAAGGAGGAAGACACAGGATTAAATAACATCTCAGCTCCCCACGATCTAGTAACAGGAGTTCTTTGGCACGAGTCTTCCATTAACCACGGTATTGGAACCAGCCTGATGGTCAGGGAGGGCTTTCTGTTTGCTTGATAGATTTACAATAGGATTTCACTGGCCCTCTGCTCTGTGCTTATCTGGCTCTCATTTCCAGTTAAGCATTCAAAGCAATACTCTTGGGCTCTGACTGCATGAGAACCAAAACTGCTGAACTGAAACGGCTGAAATTTGCACATCTTGCTTAGGAGTTCATGAATCCTTGGAGATAAGTGAGGAAGTCTTGTTGCTGGATGGGTTTAGATAGGCAAATTGGCCAAAGTATCAAAGTGATTCTCCATGGGCTGCCACTACATACTGGAATTTGGGGAAAAAATAGAAATGGGAATTAAAAGCAGAACAAAGTAACAATAGGGTTCAGGGAGTGCATGAGGGGAAGGGTGGGCATCAGAGGTGCAAGTCAACAAGGCTGACCTCACACCGTGAGAGGAAAGATCATCTTGTATGCCAGTAATAAGACAGATGGGGATGTGACGTAACACTGGCTTCCCAATACCTCGTTGACTAATAAAATGACCAATACCATAACAATACTTTTCACCACAAAAATCTACAAGTGCCTAAAAACTTCAAAGACGGTAAATTCATTTTGTAGATGACATTGAAGAATAACTCCGATAAGAGATCCGTAGCCCAACACTCCTACTTACTTTAGAGCTACACAGTGAATCATTGAGGCATAATGTGAAACATACTCCTTATTTTTATCAGTGGATATTTCTTCTCCACTTACAGTAGGAAAAATAATCCATTTGCATTCTTTGTGGTGGTATCACTCATTAGTGAGAGACTATAAAGGAAACATATAGCAGCAAAAATAACAAGATTTAGCCCTTTTATAAGTATTTGCTCTTTAAACAAATAAACAATATTGAATTTATTTATTTATTTATTTATTTATTTCCCGGTATAAGGCTTTATGCTTTTTTCTTTTTTCTTTTTCTTTTTTTTTTTTTTTCTTAGAAGAAGGAGAGCAAAGCCTATTTAAAAAAAAAAATTAAAAAAAAAAAAAAAAAAAAAAAGAAAGAAAAAAGAAAAAATGAGAAAAGATTACAGTTTTCCCTGCCCTCTAGCTATGGATGTAAGCCACATTAAATGTTACAAAATTGCCTAATGTTGAGATGTGAATGTTGATCATAGCTGTGTTGGTCATTTTAAGGAACCAGGCCCACAGCTTTTGGTTTCACTGAATCAGTCAAATCCAAACATAAACAAATTCAGTTGTTATTTTATGTTGGAATTGTGGCTCTGGAAGCAACCCCAATAACCTTGCCCATTCATTCACTTGTTTTTTGTGAACAGAAATCAGAGATCTGGAGTATTGATTATGCAGGTGTGTTTTTTTTTTGTTTTTTTTTTTTAATTATTCTGACCAGAATAATGCTTTTTTCTACTGTGGGTATTCATATCATTTTATGTAATCTGATGTCATTCAGGATAGGTCAGGTCATTCTGAATTTGTCTCTAAGTGAACCAACATAAAATTACAGAGAGATTCAAGTCCACGTTTTCGTATCATTCCACATGTATTATATTTAGATAAATATCACCAAAGTACAAACAGGTTCTACAGAAATATAATATCCAGGATTTTACTAGAAATGGAAGCTGTGATTTTTAACAGCCTAGCTTAGTTTAACAGAAAATTGTGAATTTATATTTCATCATTCAATTGTTTATTTCCCTGTTGTCAGGCATTATATTTTTATTGATAACATCTGCAAATGAACCCACATCTGTTTATGAAAAGACAACTACTTTCAAGTTCTCTGTTCATGAGATTTTCATCCTATTTTACAAGTTGTACTTCATACAAAAACAAAACAAACAAAAAATCAAGCTCTATTTGCAAAAGAAAAAGATCTAATGAAGGGGCTAATCTACAGAACACAATATTGCTCTCCAAGCAGATTGCTGTAAAACAAGTTCTCCTACACATCAACAGAGGAAGGCAACTTTCAGCTGATTTCCCTTCCCATTGCTCCAGCTCAAAATCAGCCAGGAGTCAACCTGGGCATTTTCATGTGGGCTAGAGGAAACTAGTCATCTTTTGGATTATCAATCTTCATTTCCCAGCTCTCCTTCACTGGCATTTCTCAATATGCAAAGCTAATTATAACAATTTTGCAACATTTGTCTACACCAGTCACTATTAATGAAACAGATTTTGACTCCTGTGAAAGCCAAAATATAGGGTCTTAAGGATGGGCTTAGCTTAGCTGCTTACAAAATTAGACATTCTCTTTAACTCATAACCCAAGGTTTCTCATGAAGCACTCACTGAAACCTTCATCTAAAGAATCTTAGGAAGGGATAAATTGTTATCAGCAGTGTTTACCTTTGTCTACTGAGTATTGAAGGAGAATTTAAATGATCATCTTAAGAGCTGGCACCTAATACTTAGATGTACAAAGGAGAGATGAACTCAAGCACAAAAGTACGTAAAAACTACTTAGAAGTTTTTGAAATTGTTATTTACAAATAACATGAAAAAACTTCATCTGGATATAGATTTTAAGTAGCTATCACCTTTCTGTAAATCCACATCTACAACTGTTAGAATGAATAACCTAAACAAAATGTTAAAAGTAAGTATGCCAGTTGTATATTTGGATATTTTAAAAAGTGGTAAGTATTTTAAAGTGTGTAAAGTGATACATGTGAGATGGAGGAAAGCTACTATTCAGTGCTTTTGAAATGAAACCGTGTGTTGAAAACCTTAAATTGATCGGAAGTTTATTTTATGTTGTTACTATTTCTATTATTGAAAGTGCTTTTAGTATTATTGATTTTGGACTGAAGGTTCTTTATACTCAGAAAAACAAAATATCAAATCTTGTTGCCTCATTTAAATTAGTTTTTCATGCTTGCATTTGGACAAGAAACTTTCCAGCACCATTAGATTGCCAAAAACCTAATATTCAATTCACTTGCTCAGAAACGTCCCAGACTTCAATGACAGTTTTTGCCTATACCCAGTTGCACACTCTGGTGCTTAAACTCTGCAAGAATCTGCATAGCACCACATACAGATAAATATACTCTGAACAAGCCTAGAAATAACCAGACTAGTAAATAAATAAACACTAACAGCAAAGGAGGAAGTTAGATGGAGGGCAGTCAGTAAAGTGGGAAGCAGCTCCATCTTATCTAGGTTCTTGAATAACACTACAAATTTCTTGTGGAAATCTTGGAAACAATAATGGAAGGGGTTTTGTGCATTTCCAAACTTTTTGAAGCCCACACAATGAAGAAGACACACAAAAAAAGGGCAAGTGTGTGTGCATGTGTGTGAACATATAACTGTGTTTGAGGGTCTATGTGTGTTTTCTTCATGGAACTGTACTAACTTTTAAAGGTGTGTTGTTTTTTTGTTTTGTTTTGTTTTGTTTTCTGGGCTTCCTCATTGGAAACGGGGCAATAAAAGAATGAGGAAAACCACCCACTGCTGCTCTTTATCTGCCAAGTTATTAAAATGGTAGATCCTGCCTGTCTCAAGAATCAGATACATATAAACTGCTCCTCGGAGCATAAATTTTGAAATATCTTGTAAGATAGAGGCTACTTTCACTCCTGGAGAGCCTTTTATTCTCATCATATATAGAGAGATATAGAGGACTGTCTACAGCTACAGAGAACAAAACTTTTCTGTTGTTGATACTACCAAAGGCTTGGATCTCTTATAACAGGAACCAGCCTAAATTGAACAATAAAACTCTGCACGACAACTAAAACACCAAATCATCAAGTAGCACACTTTTCAGACTAAAATATGAAAAATAAATATAAAAGGATAGATGGGAAAAGGTTTTTTCCACCTCCTAAGAAGATTTTTAAATCAAAGGGGGACATTGTGATTAGATTAAGGCCCCAGAATGACAGCAACCGAGCTTTTTCTTTGAACTCTGAGAGGCTCCCAGGATGGAGTGGTGTTCAAAGACAATTCCTTTGCATGAATAATATGGGGGAGGGTTTAATTACCACCTCCTCCTCTCATTCTTCATCTTCTCTAGCCAGAAAGCTCAGGTTTCAGTTTTGTTTCTCACTGACACTGTGGTAGACTGGGGGAAGGGAGGAAACTACAAGGCTGGGAAAAAAAGGGCTGCAACCAGCGAGCTGCAGCAAAATAAAAGGAAAGGGCACTTCCTCCTTCATACATAAACCAGTTAAAAAATAATGATAATAAAAAATAATAAATAAAGAAAAAGCTATCCTACTGATACCCTGAATTGCTGGAAAGGGCAGTATCAGAAAAACTGCAATTTTGGTGCAAAGCAATTCTATGCTTCAAACGTCCTCTCTCTCAGACCTGTCACATAATAGCTATATTGGAAGTATGGTATGTATTTACTGATCTGAGCAGCTCTGAACGTGGTTTCCCTCTGGCGAAGTCACCCTGAGCAGAACTACAACAGATGCAGGCCAAAAGTGAGTAAATCCTCCTATTCCCTGTGTGTGTAAACACCAAATCCATGTTGCCCTTATCCTTATGTCATCACTTTTTCTCTGTTTAATGGATATGAAATTATGTGTTGTTACCGGAGAGTAACACTGAGCAAACAGAAGGGTAAGTCCTTTTTACATTATTTTGGAACTTTTAAAATATAATGGGTTCAAAATGTTGACTTGAGGTCATAAAATACTCACAGCTGAGAGCAGAGGTGAGAAATGTTCTTGGTGATTATTATTAATAACTTCTGGTCATCCGCGCTATCGCTTGTCTCTGCAGATCTCGTAATATATCTGCAATAGGAGTGCCCTCTCTGGGCAAAAGAGTAAGCTCTCAGCACATGTCTGAGAGATAGGGATCTGGCTGCATTTCCTCACCCTGACAGGCTCAAAGCTCTCTCTGCAATGCTCAGCAGCACATCCCCTCTGGCCGCTTCATTCCCAGCTCCCTTGCCAGCTGAGACTCTCCGAAATGTGGTGTCCCCAGCCTTCAGCACCACACGCACTTCCTGACGCGAGTTCTTCCCTGCCAGGGCTGAGCATGAGTCAGTTGGAACCGATCACTGTCTTGTGCAAAGCTCAGGTTGGGCAATAGCAGCCGTATGATGAAGCAGATTCCTCCCAGGCTGCTCTGTTTTCAGTGGCTTCTGACTAACCTCCCCCAGCCCTGCCAGGCGTTGGCAGGTAACCCCGCTGGGAGGGGACGGCTTCGTTAGCTCTCCTCAGGCTCCTGCTTTGGGTGGGAGTGAGAGGAAGCAGAGCAAGCAGTTGGAGTGCACTTGGCTGGGCCCACCCAAGGATGTCTGAGACCAGGGGAACAGGCTTGTCTTCTGCCTGATGTCTGAATTATCCAACGGGAGAAGCCTAGAGTGCCAAAGATGCTCTCAGGACCTCGGTCTGAGGTCAGGTTCCCACATCACATCTGTTCCAGTGCTAAATAGTAAGAGGCCCCCTAGAAAAGCCCTCAGGCTGAGCATCTGAAGACTCAACACTGTGACACTGAAGCTCCTGGTCAGGTACAAAGTGGAGTCTGTCCACACTGTGGCTTCCCTGAGCTTCCTGTACTTACCTGGAGAACCACCACATTGGCTAGCCCAGAAGCAGCCCCATAAATTTTTATAAAGGGAAGAAACATGGGCAAAAAAAAAAGACACTTAAACCTCGTCTGAGGGCTATTTCAACGCAGCAGAGGTGACCCATGAGCCCCTGTTGTAGTTTGTTCAGTAAGCCAACCCCTGCCTACACATGGTGCTGCTTGGGTGTTTTACCAGCAGGAGAGGGAAATGGGAAATACCTAGTGGGGCTGCTGGTTTCGGTAGGAATATAAGCCAGATATTAAAAAATAAATAAGTAAATAAATAATATTTTACTTTAATGAAATAATTCTCTCTGTTTTAGAGGAAGAACTGGAGATGTGCCAGTAGAACATATCACCACAAATGAGCTCTGTCCAGTCCTGTGCCTTGGTGAGCTTGGTTGCTGATTTCTATTTACCGAAACACTGACCAGCTGCCGAGGGGGTTGATCAGCCACGCTGAAGCTGATGAAACAAATGACAGTGGAGGAAATGGAGATTCCCAGTAGCAGACGTGAGATAAGGACTCAGGACACATCACAGCCCTGCCCTCCTTGCTGTGTCTGGCTCGAGCAGCCCACATGGCCACTGGGCTGCTTGGGGGAAGACCAACTCCAGGAAGGGAGAAGATAAAGAAAGAGGCACAGACAAATCATCCAAGATTAATGACGGAAAAAATGAAAGGATTTGTAAAATGAAATCTTCACCATGCCAGAATCGTTATTAATCCACTGCAACTCCCTATGACTAAGAGCCGTTAAATTTCATTGGCATTTGTAAATGTAGAAATAAGGAAAACAGTGGCAAAGGTGATGGGATATGCAAAGGGCATTCATTAGCTGTAGTGGTCATTTTTCATTCATTTTCATCTATTTTTGCAAAAGTGCTTATCACCTTGTCTCTATAATGTTTTCTAACCTCCTCTATTTTTATTTATTTATTTGTTTTAACCTTTCAGTGTTTTTGACTGCCCATGCCAGTTTCTATGAAATAAATCACAAAGATAAAGAGGTGTCAAAAGTATGAAGGTATTTTGAACACTGGTTAAAAACAGTGGCTAATAAATGCCAAATTAATTTCCCTTACTGAAGCAAATATGGACACAGCTCTTCATAGACACCATAGCAGCAAATTTTGACAGGAAACAAGCCTTGATAGTGACAGCATCTCTTGCCTTAATACAAGATGATATTTATAGCAATTTATTGATAACATTTTTGCAATTATTTCTCTTCAGGGTCCCCTCCACAAGTCATCTAATGTAGCATCTTTGCTTTTCATTGTTTTGTACAGCACTTCATTATTTGAGCAAAATGAGTCTGACTTATATGTGCAAAACAAGTCTAACAGTCAGGTTTCCCATTTTTTCAGACATAAATGGAGACCATTAGGGATAAGACAAGGATCAGTTTTTTACCTCACGGGGATGATAGGCACAACCAGACTGCTTATACACCACATACTCTCAACTCAGGTGTTCTCAGCAGCTCTCAGCTAAAATACCACCCTACTTTTGAGTGCAGAGCTGTCACTGTCTTCTGTGGCTGTACAGGGCTGCCAAAGCACCAGCATGTGGCAAATCACAAAATCACAGAATGGCTGAGAGGGACCTCAGAAGTCCAACCCTCCTGTTCAAGGACAGACACCCAGAGTAGGGTGCCCAGGTCCATGTCCAAAAGATCTCGAAGAAGGGAGAGTCCACAACCTCTCTGGGCAATCTCTTTCAGTGCTCAGCCACACACACAGTACAGAAGTGCTTTCTGATACTCCAGTGGAACCTCTGGTGTCCCAGTTTGTGCCCATTGCCTCTTGTCCTGGCATTAGACACCACTGAAAAGAGCCTGGCTCCATCTTTGCACCGTCCCTTCAGGTATTTTTAGCCATTGATAAGGTCCCCCTGGGTTTCTCTTCTCTAGGTTGAACAGTCCCAGGACTTTGCTCATAGGAGAGGTGTTCTATTTCCTTCACCATCTTTGAGGCTCTGCATTGAACTCTCTCCAGCATGTCCATGTCTCTTCTACTGGGGAGACGAGAAGAGGCCACAGTATTCCAGGTTTGGCTTTACCAGTTCTGAGCAGAGGGGAAGAATCACCTCCCTTGACCAGCTGGCAACACTTTGCCTAATGCAGCCCAGGATACTGTTGGCATTCACTCTGGGAAGGACATATCGCTGTCTCATGTTCAACTTGGTGTCTAGCAGGACCTCTGGGTCTTTTTCTAGAAAGCCACTTTCCAGGTGCTCTTTTGCAATGTTGGGTTTGTGATGGACAAAGAGCTAAAGCCCAAGAATAGGTAAAAATCTGGAAAGCCTCTCTGACACGTCAGACTCCCAGGTATGAATTATCATCACTCCACGTCTCCTCAGCTTTTGGCTGCACCAGCAAACTCCTTTTGAACATGAAGGTGAAGGCTTCTCATTTCTTTGCTGCATCCTATAGGAAATATCTAATGCTGCCTCCTTTTCTTCAAGCTTACATTAAGCTTACAATGTTTGCCTGAAACAGGATTAAGAGGTACAAATCCACCTGTTGGTAAGTAAATATTGCCAGATCACTGAAATGCATAGTCCCTTTTTTCTTTCTCCACCCATAACAGAGAACAAACTGAAAGGCAGGATACAACATAAAGGAAGCTCTGAGAAGGAGGATTTGAGGTTTTGTTTTTCCACTGCTCCATTCTAGAAACAACAAGGAAGAGAAACACCTCAGGAAGAGGTGAGGTGGCACCCCATTATTGCAGTCTGGGTGTGAAAATAATATTGTTACACAGTGCTATGGAGATATCCTCAGCTGGGGCCTGGAGCTGGCCTTGAGCAGGAAAAGCCTCCTCAGGAATGGCTCTGTACTCACTCTAGCTTGTAAACTCTGCCCAAGTGTAGTTCTGCTTTTCCCATGATTCCTCTGTTTCTCTGCCTTCACTTGGGAAGGGTCTCCTCCCAACTGGGAGTACAACTTACACAGATGAAGAAAAACCCTGATCTTCAAGGGGCTGCAGCACACTGCCATAATGTTGTCATAGCATGGCTTAGCCCCATCTATGTAGGCAAGATCAAACAGTGTCCTGCAGATTCAGGATGCTATTGCATTACAACATGATTCTTCCCCTTGACAGATTTGGCCAAAAGTCAGCACAATGGGTCTACTCAGAGTGAATGGACTTGGAGTCACAGAGAGAAGTTAGAGATTTATGCTACTGAAGTTGTTTTAATCTCCAGCATACTTACATCAGAAATCAAATCAAGACGCTCCCCCTCAATATTACCCAGACATCTGCAAACTAAGAGTATGAACTTTGTACCTTGTATGTCATCACTGTAGTTAAACATCTTGCATTCTTCTCTCAAAAATGTGTTCATTGAGAAAATTAATCATAAAAAATAATTAATATCAGTTAATATTTATCTGCAGAAAATGTGGGGAGAAAACTCCTTTGGGAACACTATATGGGATATGACCATATGTGTTATCAAAAAAAAAAAAAAAAAAAAAAATGCTCTCACTTTCTATTTAACTGCCCATTCAAATATGGCTTGAAAGAAAGTTGCTTAGATCATTTTTTAAAGATGGGGAAAAACAGAGTAACAACCTGAAGCACCAAGCAATGCCACAAAATCCAGAAATTTTGTGAAGAGATTTTATCTGTCCTTCTTCATACCTCAGTACCCTTGAGTTTGGCTTTTAAGACATGAATGTATTTATTATACCTATTAATATTCAAGGTGAATCCACCAACACTGTGGGTAGGAGGGGAAAATGAGACAAATGAGCTTAATAGGGCTTGGTGAACCTAGCAGGACTAGCAGAGGTCTAAGGCCCCCTTCTTCATCTGTGTTCAAAGACTGTTCTGGAATTTGCCAAATGTTTGGTGCATGTATGTAGGACTGAATGCAATTGAATTTATGCTGCATACACAGCCACCACAACTGAGATGAGTCATAGCATATGCTTAGCTCAAACCCACTGAAGGAAAAAAAAGTGCTAAAGGATTTATACAAATATCTAGTTTAGTGCGGTCTGAGCAAGTCTATTTGATTGTGTCAAGAGATGGGATGCAAAACCTTAAGCTGATGCATCTCAGGTAATATACCTAATATATTATGAAGTCTCTGTTTACCATAGTAAATAACATGAATTAGAGTCTGTCCACTGGCCCCAGAGGGCCACGTTATGGTTTATGTTCACAAAACTGAAACTTCTTCTGGGAGAACAAACGATGGCTGTGTTCAGCCTGCCTATTGGAAATATTTCCTGACTGTGCATACACAGCCTGGGAAAGCGCTAGCTGACACAGGCCCGAACCATGCCAGGGAGGATGCTAACAGTGAACTTAAAGCAAGGTCTACTATGGGACCAGGCTGGGGCCTGCAGCTGGTCTGCCTGGTTTGGTATGGTAGGCATAGTTTCACATGCTGTCAGATGAGCATATTCAAAAGGAAAAAAAAAAAAAAAAAAAAAAAATCACTTTTTGTTAGCTACAATGTTCCTTTAAGAGTCAGTCCACAACACAGCACAACAGATCTCAATTACCCTCTTTAAGAAGCTGCCATCCTCCACTGATGACGGAAAAAGCTTAGAAAAAATGGCCTGCCTGGACTGCTTTCAACCATGTGGAGGATTGGATAGTGGGACTGAATGCAGCCCATGGTGGGGACAGCAGGGCAGCCAGGCTAACAGCTCTCCATGACGGCTGATGGCTGAATGGGCAGTTCATTGCACTGGAAAGGGCAGCCCAGTGAAGTGGTGGAGCCCCCATCCCTGGAGGTATTCAAGAGACTTATAGATGTAGAAAGACTTTCACCCACTGAAGCCTGGGCAGTCATCATCATTCAGACTACAGCAAGCACCAGCAGGACAATCACAGAATCACAGAATCACAGAAAGTCTAGGTTGGAAGAGACCTACAAGATCACCGAGTCCAACCTCTGACCTAACACTAACAAATCATCCCTTAAACCATACCCCTAAGCTCTACATCTAAACATCTTTTAAAGACCTCCAGGGACGGGTACTCAACCACTTCCCTGGGCAGCCTATTCCAGTGACTAACAACCCATTCAGTAAAGAAGTTCTTTAACAAACTGAAGTCTGCATCAGGACATTTTAGCATTGCCAAACCTCTGCTGATTCACTACTAGTTCTGATATGTCACCTGCTTCTGTGAACAAATTCAAGGAAAGACCCCCTCATTGTCTGGGCTTTGGTCTGACATGAGGCATGAAAGAGCAGAGTCTTTGAAATCTGCCCTCATAACCAGAACTGAAAACAACATTTTCAGTAAAAAGATTACAAGAGCAGGTTGAATCAGCAGGTTCTGCCTCCTGTCATCACTCAGAGGTTTGCTTTGTTATTAGCATGTACACTCAAACGCACTTTTGTAAAAGGTCCGTGACATGCCTTCTAATCATGGAGGAAAGGAAGAAAATTATTTGGTTTGTATTTGGCTATGACCAGGTCTTGCCTTCTTTGTGTGCAAGCTGTTGGGGATCATTAGGACTTTCTGATATTTATTATTTATAAGCAGGCTTGCTCCGTTCAGGTTCATTTCCTGCTCCTCAATGCAACACTACTGGACACTTTCACACACTCCAGATGCATTGCATAACACTGGGCCAAAACAAATAGCCCAAACAGCTCAGCGGCCGTACACAGCATCCCAGCCTCCTACCCAGGCCACGAGCTGAAAAGACCCATGAAGGCCAGAGAGCTCTCCAGAGTGAGAACTGCACTCTTACCAATTATTTGTAGTGTAGTAAAATAAGACATGTTGGTGTAGGCAAGTAAGGTGGGGCCCATCCCAAGGTCTGTACCCTTTCTTGGCAAGGTATGCAGGTCACAAGCATATCATGCAGCCACACTACTCAGAAGCCAGCAGGGAGGTGAACAGCAGCCCACAGGTGTTAAGTTTACTACTGATTTTCAGCTATTTTTGATTGAAAATAAATCAATTTCATTCAGAGCTATAGGTCCAACATGGTACTTCCTGATAGAGACACAAGAGATACGTGTGCTTTGATATCTGGCAATTTTTTTGTACAACACGGGCAGAAAATAGGCCTCTAAGACATATGGGTGCTTGAAGGCATGTCTTCTGGGGCAGATGTCCACAGATGCTTGCAGATGGTGGGTGATTCATCCCTCACTGAGCTGGTGACACTAGGGAAGGGGTGTCAGTTTAATAGCATTCACCTTCCTACCACCAAAATACAAAATGAGTTATGTTCTTAGGAAGTTAGCAAGAAGCCATGTAATGACTGAGGTTAAAATTGCAAGATTGGGTTAATTGGTTGGTATGTACCAGCAACAGACAAAAGACCACCCTAGGAAAAAACAGAAGGGGTGTTCTGAACCCCTGCCTAAATCTCATATGGTCCAAGAAAGTCTCACTCATTTTTTATTTCAGTCAATGAAAATTTCATTTCAATGAAAACTGAAATTAAATGAAAATTGAAGGATCATTTCAATGAAAACTTTATTTCATCCAATTAAGCATATTTTAAGGGCCAAATCCCTGTGTCTTAGTTCCCATGTAGCAGCTGAGGAGTACTGCAGTGCCCCAGTTGGCAGCACTGTTGGGAGTACAATCCCAAACACCGAGTTGTTGGAGATCAGGATGGTATTCCAGGCTGGCTGAGCCCAGCAGCATGGTTTCAATGCCCTGCAAGTCAGCAGGGCAATTAATAAAGGCAAAGCAATTAATAAAGGCCACTGCCTCCAAGCAGCCCTGAGGGCTTCAAAAACACTGTAAGGGTGGACTATTCCATCCAGTTTCTCCATCTGAAGTCATCTGAGAATGTGCAGGAGTATTTCTCCATTCTGTGAGCAGCCTGGTGGGGGTGATAGTCCCAGCTTCCTCCCAGGTGAAGAGCTGGTCCTCTTCAGAGAAGGTCAGTCTCTTATATTTGTCAGGACAAGTGCAGCCATGAGCTTGGTAGTGGTGAAATAGCACAGAACATGTGGCAACCTTGAGCTGACCAGCTCTGGTCAGTTTAGTTTACTAGTACAGTCATTGTTTGTAGGTCTGTATTTCAATTACATGTGCTCTTTGTTTTATGTGATGCTATCTTTGGATCCTACATGGAATATAATGCTGCTATTTAAAAATAACTTCATGTCGTTCTGAACTGGGCTCTCCTACTGTCACAGGAGACTATAGGCATGTGATTAAGTCATTTCTCTTAACTTAGACATCACAAAAGAAACCTCTAGCTGACCCACTTTTACTTTTGCTCCATGCTGGCTACACATTAAAACTCCTTACTTCAAACCCTCCTGAACAGCCTTTTTGCTGACAGTCACAACCCATTCTAGTCAAGAGTTCAGAACACATCCAAAAGTGCATGACTTATTCCTAGTCTGAATCTGACTGCTATTAACTTCCAACTGTTGGTTTGAGTTACAGATTTCTCAGCTATACGAAAGAGAAACTGTTGGAAAGTTTCAATTTTGCATGAGTGATTTCATTTTAAAGACTGGTGGTTTTCTCCAGATCCTGTCAAATCTCACTTATAAATAATCTTGGATTTAAATGCTCAGAACACTGGTAACCTCTAAAATAGTTCTGTATTTAATGAAAGCAACCACAGCGTTCTAGGTCTTTTTGCACCCAGTCTTCGTGAGCCTCAACAACTGCCCATGACATTTATATTAAAATCTGCATGTGGATTTTCAACTGCCATAAAATCATAACAGAGCATGATTTTGCTTTCCCTTATACCTATATCAGTCTTTGTAACTTTCCCACTTCCAGCAGAATCTCCTACACATGGAAATAGATGTGGAACATACCTGAGATGTCAGTCCAGTTGTTCGTAGTTTTGTGAAGTTTAGGGAGAAAATGAACTGCTAGATCACTTAGCCTGACAACTCCGTTATGGAAATTCATTCAGTTATTCTTGTACTGGGTCCAATAAATTGCGCTGAACTAAAGTGTAGCTCCAAAATGGCATCCAAAGGATCTCAAAACATAGGAATCCACCCCTCCCCTTCATTGTTCAGGCAACTGTTAAAGAAAGCCCACTATTAGGTGTCTCATGTCTAATTTGAAGATGTCTATGTTCAAATTCTAGTTTGTCACTGTTTTATGAAAAAAGATCCTTATTATATCCGATTTTCTTATTGTGAAGACAACTATTTATTGCAAACAGTTTGCTTCCTGCATTTATTTCTGATAAGGTCTGCACAGTAGCTGACCTGTAATAAAAGAGTGTAAATCCTTACCTTAGAGAAGATGTGAGATAAGAGCCCTTCAGCATGGATAGGCTCAGCCAATTCAGCTTCACTGAGGGACCAGCTCCATTTGTATTTTCCTGGCAGCAGTGCTACTTAGGATGCTATTTAGGTCAGTCCTGCTGACAGCAACCACTGGCTTCTGGTTTCCACCCAAGCGCATACCCCCTTCCCCTCACTCTGAGCAGCCAGTTTGTACATGCACATAGGAAATGGCTTTCATGCTTTGTAGTTATCTCTAACAAAGATCTGCTCACTGAAGCAATCAATTCAGTCTTGCAAACTGTGCTAGTCTTCATGTGGTAGTAAGTGAGTGTGTGTGTGTGCTTGTGTTAGGGAGAGGATTAACACATTCAAGAAAGAAGTTGATAAGAAGGTGATAAGAAAGAAGAGGCAGGAAAAATGCACATGGAGCCATCCCCTCAGGCTGAAAGAAAGCACTCAGTAGTCACTGGAGAATGGCTAACATGCCATCAATTCATCCCGTAATTTGTTCTGTTGTAATTAATTTATTGAACCATAGGCTATGTCAAACTCCCCCCAGAATATATTTTTCTGATTTCTATCAGGCAAACCCATTGCCTCATTAGAAAATGAAGTCAGGTTAGTTCATTAAGATTGCTCTCCTGCTGCTGGTGATCATTTATGTTTGTGGATGGTAGCAACAAAGTCCTTTTTCCCCGCTTCCTGTGATTATAAATCCCAATTAGAAAACAGGATTGTTTGATAGTGGTAACCATGTAGACGTAGCATAACATATAAACATAGATGTGATATGCTTCTGATGAAACACACATACATCCATTTTCTATAGCACTGTGTGTATTGGCATTAAAGATATCCTATTACTTTTAATTCCTTCCTGGTACGCAAAGCTAGCTTCAGAGACCTACGTCTTTCTTGCTCTAAAAGCATGGTCACACAACGACAGCTACAGCTGAGAATGAAGTAGCTGTGGACATGAGACTCACCACTCCCATTATGTCATTTGCTAAAACAAAGTTGCAGTGTGATTTAAGTGCTGCTGTTGCTGTCCCTGTAATACAAGCAGGACACGAAGATTTGTGCCTCACTGGGATCTGTCTCTTGATCCCTGTTCAAACCCAAATAAGACATCATTAAGGAGGTGGGACAGTGTAAATGTTCAGAGTAATAGATGCAATCATCAGTAGAGAAGTGCAGTCTTTTAAAACTATTTTAAAAACGGAATATAAAGCAAAGAAACATTAGTTCAAAAGGCATTTGGTTAAAACACAACCAAGCAAACAACCTCAAATCAAAACATTATTTCAGAAATTATGCTAGATGTGAAGTCTCCTGTGTAGGACACAAGTGTCCCTGTATAGAGGGGAAGGCAAAGAAGTGCCCAGGGAGCCCACAAGAGACTGGCAATAAGGTCTCCAAGGTGCATCTTTCTGGGGTGACCATGTTCAGATATGGACCTGGGCCATCTGTGTTACAATCTAATCCTTTTACCTCTGGAAGCACCAGAGAAAGTCTGATGCTAGGAAGCCATGTTTTAGGACTCATACAGATGCTGACATCTTGGTTACAACACTGTAGACATGTCTGATGGTAGCAGAGCTTGGTGATAGCTCCCTGCCTGTCCAAATGATCACTGCTCTATATGTTATAAACTTGGCTTATGCTAGATATTTGGGTGGTACAAAAGGCCAGCATGAAGAGGGGTTTTGGTAGCTCTCTCGACACCCTCATGTCCTCTGTCCCTGCTTGGAGCAGACATGGCAATTTCACCCACATCTGATGAGCCGTGCTGGGCCCTGTACCAGGAGGTGCTGCAACTCTGGCCGTTTGAAGGTGGTTGGACCATGGGAGTGGTGCTGTGTAGGGAGGAAAGCCTGAAACGGTGACATGCCTCAAAACCCTTCTAGACTTCATGCTTGCTAAGCCTTTCAAGGACACTCCAAGCCATCATAAACCAGGTTTGTCCCCAAAGAAGTTGTCCTGCCTTGTCCCTGCCCAAGTTACTTGTTCATACTTTTTTTTGCTGCTTCCTTTGCTCAGATGGCTATTTTTTAACCTAGGTAAGTTCTCCTGACAGGTAGAACAGGGAAAGGGGAAGTGCAGGGGCAGGAATGAGCATCCCAAAGCAGGACAGTGAGACAGCTGCTTTCCCTGGCTCTGCCAGGCTAAAACAGCCACAAAACTCTGGCCTTAACCAGAGGCAGGTTATTTGAGGCAGACCACTTTCTCCAAGAGCTCGACTTCCAGGCTCATCCTGAAAGCTCTCTTCCCCTCAGCAACAACTGAGCACACCTGAAAATCTGATCGCTTCCCTGAGGTACCGGGGAAACCCTCAACACAGGTAACTGCTGACTTCACACCATTTGCCCAGAGAGGTTGTGGGGTCTCCTTCTCTGGAGATACCCAAACCCCACATGGATGCCATCCTGAAAAAAGTGTGTTAGGTGACCCTGCTCAGCAGGGAGGTTGGACCTGATGATATCCAAAGGTCCCTGCCAACCTCGGCCATTCTGTGACTGTGTGATTTACACCATTGTGGGTGACATTGCTGGTAGGGGGATGGTTGGACCAGCTGATCTTGGAGGTCTTTTCCAACCTGAATGACTCTATGATTCTACGATTCCTCAGCCCCGAGGAGCAGCCACGAGGAGCTTTCCCACCCCGGGAGGTAAAGTGGGGCGAGGAGTCACCCCTGACTTTCCCCACGGTGTCTCGACCGTCCCCATGGCGGCCTTTGCGGTCCCTGAGGAGGCGGCGGGGCTGTGAAGGGCCCTCCTCTCTGGGCCCTGCCGCTCCTCTCACTTCAACAGTGCCACCTAGTGCCTCTTTTCGGACATTTCAAGGGGAAAGTGGGGGCTGGAAGGTGGGGAAAATGGTTGTGAGGGAGGGCTACGGGAGAAGGAGCCCATCCGGATGAGCGCAAGCTGCTGGGAGCCGGCACAGCCGCGGGTGGGCTGGAGGCTGCGCTGCCCCTGCCCGGCCCCGGTTAACTGTGAGCCGGCAACAGAGCACCCAGAGAAAAACGATGGTGAAAAAAAAATAAATAAAAGAAAAACGACACGTTTTCCCACTTCTTAAATCGTCTAACGTGTTTCCGGGCTGGTTTTAACGCAAGTGGCACGGGGGGTTAATGCCGGGGGGGGGATTCCTCGGGTTGTACTACAGCAAATGTTTCCGAGACTGAATGGGTAAAGCAGAATTGGAAACTGCAAAGTTCATCCATTCATAGAGGCAATTCCCTTATTAATAAAAACCAGCAGCAGCTGAAGCTGTCCCAGCCGAATAGTGGCTGTGGGAGGGACAAGTCCCAGACCCCGAGCCCAGAGATGGGGGGGGGCTTCCCCAAAACTGCGGGGCACGAAGAGGAAATCAGGTGGTGGCAACGTGTGTGCATTGCGTTTATTTGCAGAACTGGCGACTTGGCTAGCTGAATTCCAGCCGCTGAATTGGTCCTTGGCTGAGATCATTTCAATGGGCAGGGTTGGCTTTTTTTTTTTTTTTTTTTTTTTTTCCTCCTTACAGGAGTTCCCTCCCCTCCTTCTTCCCATCCTCCGCCTATTAAACCAACTCAAGTCTCACTTGTTAAAAGACCCCATAACGTGGAGGAGGCAGAAAAGCAGCAGCAGGAGGAAAGAAAAAGACGTCTGGATAATATTACCCGCTCGCTGCTGCTGAGAAACCTCATTGAAACAGTTACTCGGTCAGCAAGGCATCACCAAAGAGACTTTATCTGATGCTGTACATCTCTCAAACTTTCAGACGCTGCCTTGCAACTTCTCCAGGCTCCTGGCTAGCCGGGTTTGAAATACGATCTTCAGCTTCAACCACGAGAAACTAACTCCTAATTTATTATTTCTAACTTTTTTTTTTTTTATTTTTTTTTTTTTGAAAAAAAAAAAAAAAAAAAAAAAAATCCCACAACTTTGAACTAGAAACCGAAGCAGAGAAAGACAAATACGTTGTAATAGGGAAAACACGTGGGAGAAAATGAGCAGGACTGAATAGCCCTAAATGATTATTTTTTATTACTTTCATTTTTAATTATTTTTTATTCCTGAGCGTCTGAATAAGTCCCTGAAAAGTGCGATTTGATCTTTTTACCTCAAATTTGGAAACTGTTCAGCGGGAGCAACGGTACGTGAGACCACACAGCTGGCTGGAGCCCCTCTATGACCAAAGGACAGAAGGACAAACAAGGTAGGTGATTTATGAGCTTTACGAGCCCCCATTCTGTCATCTCGGCAGCGGAAGACCCTCTCCTCCCATCCCCAAGGGAGGAAGGCTGAACAGATCCCCAGAACAGGAGCGGGGCTGGGGGAGGATCTCACCGTGCCTAGGCTACACCTATTTCAGCAATGAATAGAGCCGCAGTGAGGATGAATGAGGTTTTCAGTTTCGATCCCCGACCCCCCCTCCTCCGCGTAACCCCTTTAAGATTTTGCTAAGCGATACGATTTGGAAAATAATGATGATAATAACGCAGCAACAGGTTCGGAAGCCGTCCCTCAGCCCAGGTCGGCTTGTGCAGGGGAGGGAGGGAGGGAGGGATGGGACGGCCGGCAGGAAAGTGAGGGGAGGCCGGGGGGAGGCGGGCTAAACCCCGCCAGGCAGCCGGAGCGGAGGGAGGGGGAACAAACTCGATCAAGATGTCTCCGCGCGGAGCCCCCGGGGGAGGCAGGGGGGGTGCAGCCTGCCCCCAGACCTCCCGACCCCTCCGCGCAGCCCTAATTGCGGGGGACTGGGGTGGGGGTCGTACCCCCGGGATGCTGCGGGGAGGGAAGGCAGCCCCGGAGCAATACTACGGCCCCCTCCCCGCCCGGCGGGGGTCTGCGGGTGCGGAGCAGAGCCCGCGCCCCCTCCCCTATTCGCCCCCCCCTTCATATCCCGCCCCCTCCCCTCATCTTCACGCCCCCTCCCCTCATCTTCACGCCCCCTCCCTCCCCACGTGGCAAAGCGGGGGATCCCCCCCGGCGCCCCGCCCACCCCTTGTGACGCAATCAGAGCCGCCCCCCCATTGGCTACGATGCGGGACGGGGGTTCCCCCTCCGGAGCTACCCCCCACCTCCCGGGGGGGCTGCCCCGGGACCGCTGTGATGCTGCTGCCCCCCCACCCCCCCACCCCACTCCCCCGCAGAGCCGGCCCCCGCCGCCTGCCCCAAAGTCTCACCTCCTGGCTGCCCAGAGCCCCGACACCCTCCGTAATGCCCTGCCAAAGGATAGAGGGGATCCGAAGGGCGGCCCCCATACCCCACACGCCATCCCTAGTGGGTTTCGGGGAACCACTATGCTTCCACGATCCCCCAAGGCATGGGCATCCCTCGTGGTCTCCTTATGGGTTATTTTTCCATAGGCACTCGCACGCTTCCCACACACAGTATACAACGTAGTGCCCACGGATAGGTCAGTCCTGTTGGGTGTGATTGCAGTGAAATTTCTTTTTCCCCCCAAAACTGCACCCAAATGCAGTCCTCACCAATCCTGGAGTTTTGCGTCAGCAGAACTTTATTGAGACTTTATTTCATGCTAATAAATTTATGTGCAAGGGTAAAAACACCTGGGTGAAGGCTTTCCCAGTAGGAAAAATACAGCTGTACTGGGTTTGGTGGGGTTTCCCTTGCTAGTTGAGCTAGCAGCAAACTCAGCTGGTCGTATTTATGGTGTAAAAGCAAATCAGATATGTGCTTCATTTTATTACTACTCAAGGTTAATGTATAAAGCATCAAATTACTCTTCCATTCAGTGTAGCGGGACTTGACTAAGTCAAACACAATATTACCTGTGTTTGATAAACAAATTACAAGATAATGAGCTATGAACATCAAATAAATATTTACTTGTTGGACTGAGACATGGAATAGTCAGTTTTGTGCCAAAAGTGTCTGTGAACTTCAAAACCAGTAATTAGGAAACTGTTTGAAACCAGAATATTTTTACCTGCAATCTAAAATGTCTCAGCACAAATATGATGAACTTCTTGGTTTTATTTCTTAGAGTATTCGGTTTGGGTTTTTGGCTCTCTTTTGGTCAATGTAACAACCAGCATACCACTGTCTACATTAGGGACAAATCCACCTAGCAGTTACTCAGACCTATCAGAGACTAAATTTGGGCACTTTAGGGCGAAACATACATTGAAAAGACAGGAGGCTCTTGATTTGCTGATCAAAGCCTGTGCATACAGATACAGTTTAGCATCATTACTAACCCCGTTCTTTAAACCTAACCCCAAAGTTAATTTTAGTCTTATGTGAGCCCTTTCCAGAAGATCAATGGCATGACAAAATCTGGAAGTGATAAATAACCAAAAGTACCAGATATGGTAACTCTGCTGTAGTAAAGATGTACAGATGTAACATAATTTTTCAGTTTCCTCTCTGTGGGCTGTAAAGGAGAAGAGGGTGTCTGGGCAGCTATTTTATGCTTATAATTAATGTGTACCTGGAATCATTTGTACTTCAAAGATAAATGATTTACTTTGCTGCCAAAATAGGGCTAAATGTTTCTAAATATTGGATGAAGATTTATAACATTCATACACACATAACTTGTGTTTATACACAAACATTGTCTAAGGCCACATGCAATGTGTGCACGCACATGCACACTCGCACTCAAACACACCGTCATTCCAGCAGCTGATCTGTAGAAACCAATGCTGTTATTCTCACAGGGGAGGATTTTTTTTCATGTTTATAAAAGCTGTGTGCAGAGCAGCCCTCAGTAGCTGTATGCACGTATACTCACATGTGTCAGCTCTTATGTTGCCAACATCACTGATCTCAGGCACCCTGCAGAGTATGAGTTGCATGTTTCCTACAGACACGCTCCTTCTGAATCTACATGCTGATGAATATAGGCAAGGAAGTGGCCTGGGTCTTTTTGTTCTTTTTGTTTGTTTGTTTGTTTGTTTGTTTTGAGGAAAGACAGTTATGTGGAAATTGGGAACCGGTGGGTCCCATGTGACACCAGAAAGAGTAACACTACAGATGTCAGTGGCCTAAGCCTTATGAAGAGTACTAGAGACCTCCAAGAGCTTCCAGCATGATCATGATTCCCATTCTACACGAGGTGAAGAGAGGTGAACTCACCTGCCTAAGGTCACCCAGCAGGTGAATGGCAGTACTAGGAACCAAATCCCAGTCATCCATGTCCTGGTCCACTCTCTCTGATTCCCTCGTAAGAAAGGCAGGGTGTAAGCAACGACCAGTCTGTCAACGTTCAGAAGACAGATTAATCTATATAATAAATATGTCCAATGTATGCATACGTTTTCATTGTGAATACTCCAGAAACAACAGCTCAACAGAGGAAGTTAGATTTATTTATTTATTTATGCCTGCCTTATAGAACTGGAAGACAAATTATCCACTGGTTTCCCTCTTCAGCAAAATACTTAAGTGTGTACTTATCTTTAATGACACGCCTACATGCTTTGCTGAATCCAAAGCATCAGCACTAGGGCTCAGAGGACCATGACTAGCAGACATTCAAGAATTCAGCTTCTATGTAAAGATGAGATTCTTTCAAACGTTTTCAGCACTCAGCACTTCCGATTGCAACAAAGATTTGCAGAGAAGACTGATGGGCAGATGTTATACATGGGGTTGGTCTGCATTATTTTAGCTTGAATCAGGAGCGTGCTATTGAAGCCAATGCTACAATTCCCCTCCCCTTGCTTTGGTTTGTGATGCAAAGTGACACGGAGCACATGATGCATTCCTCTTGAATGAAACTAATCGCAAGATGTACTGCTAGAGCAGACAGTTCAGACACTGGGTTTTCAGTCTATGGGGTCTGACTAAACTTGGTTCAGAGTAAAATCAGAAACATACGGAGGGTGGAAGTTGGGCCTTAGCACCCCTTGCTCTTTTTTGCAGATCTGTTCCTGCAGTATTGAACATTACTTGCTGATATGGCCATAGCTCTATAAGCCTAGAGAGAGGCACAGCTCTTTTGAACCCTTAGAGATGAAGGGGGTGAAATAATCACACTTGTGATTGAACCTTTATTGCTGTCTCGTGGACAATAATGACTTTTGCACTATAATTTTTTGTTTGTTTTTAATATATTCAGATTTTTTTTGGAGTTAATAAGTGATAATTCTTTCAAACAATCTTTCAAACCATTTATTTTTATGTATGAGCTTCCTGAGTCTCCCTCTCTTGTTTTGTTGTGTGTTGTTTTTTTTTCATCTTCTGGGGGAAAGCAAGCCAGAAGAACATGCTGATATGTTTGAGTGCTGTACATGACAGACACCTTCTTAAACAGATGATGAAGTGAGCTTTATCCCATGTATTGCAAGCAAACCTGATTTCATTTTGACCTCCCATCAGTTAGCAGTTCCCAGTCCAGTATTAGCAGATGCAGGGGACCACCTGACTGCATCCTCAGTCCTCAGAGCAGCTACACACTGTCTGAAACAGAATAAATTAACAGAGTGCAGAAAGTATTGATGTGTTTAGACACCACTACACAGAGATTTTTCTGGATTTTCCCTTATTCTGTTTATCACTCTCTTGAAGTATTGCCAACAAATGAAACTGTTTCTGTTTGCCTCCTGACATTGCAAAGGGATGTACATCTCCAGGTCCTCTTCTTCTAGGGGTCCATGAAAGCTAATTAGCAACTGTATGTCCAGACTGTGATATATATATAATTTTGGAGGGGGAGCAAGGTGTTACTTTGCCCTGGAAGGCAGAAGTGTTTTTTTCTTCTGAGTAAATACACAGTGCAAATCAGGGCATTAGAGCCTGCTGAATTTCAGTCAAGTGTCTGTATCTTATGAAGGTTAGACCTATGTAGCCTAAATATTTTCCAGAATGGAGAGAGCTCAAGCATATTTTGCAATGTTCATCTGATTTGGGATCTAAGGCATTGTTCAGCTTGAGAAAGGCTGTGATCTTTAGTGTTGGATTTAATCCCCCCAGTTACTATGTGCAATGTGGATATCAGTCAACTCCTTGCTAACCCAAAACTTTTAATGAAAATAATGCTGGAAGGATTCAGCTTTAAGTTGACGGTTGTTAATAGTAATGTAGAGTAAGTTCTATCTCATCACAAGTGTGACAAAATAAAAATACTCTTTATGTGCATTTATCAGGACAGCAGAATAGACACTAAATAATTCACTAGGTGGACTCTAATGCCAAGTACCTGCATGGGTTTATTTCTTGGCCATGCTCTTTCATAGGAGTCTCCAAACACAGGCACACACATTCATTGCCTCCTCCTGTACAGTCGCTACAAGGCATGGATATACTTGGGCTGCTTGGTGAATCAGAATTTGTGTCATTAGATCAGAAACAGCCTACACAGTATTAGGATTGAGCGTACTGCTTTCACGTTTCTTTTCTACTACATGGGCTCTTAAGCACTGACCAGCTCCATTCCTGAAAATAAACAGCTGCAAGATGATAAATTTCTCGGTAGTAGACTTTGAAGCCTCTCTACATTCACTCGTCATGTCTGTGTACATACCTTGGCCCTGTGCTGAATGCTATGCCAAAGCTTGTACTGGGTTCAGCGCTGCAGGGTTAGACGAAGGTGCCTGCTGAAGGGTTCAGGTGCCTGAACTTCAGAGTAGGATTAGCAGTCCTGTCTCAGGCTTCCCATGCACTACATGGCTTCAAAAAGAGCCTCACACAGTGTCCTGGGTAGAGCATTCTTGAATCTTCAACCTTATTGTCCCCTGAAAATGTCATTCAGGGCTGACACAAAACAATGGAGCATCTGACCTCTTTCAGTGCTAAATAGATTTCACTTTTAAAATAAAATAATAATAAAGAAAGACTGTTGCAGGTATTATTTCCTTTCTCTTGCTTTATAGAGAAGATTAAAAAAAAAAACAGTCTGAAAGTGCAAGATCCAGTTTTGACTCCAGAGACAGTAACCCACCAACTCACCAGGCCAGGAGCTGTCTTCCTCACTCCAGCACCTGTTCCCTCATAGCAGCAGTCCCGTGCCTCTACAGAAATGACCTGCTATTGTTTTTGTTGGTCCAGGAATACGGGACTATCTACAGGTCTTCCATCTGCACCACCTTATCCCCAGTCTATGTAGGGCTGTTCACATTTTATTTTTCCTTTGTTTGTTTAAAAGTGCTGCAGTGCCTGTTCTTTGGGAAAACCTTACCGAAGAACTGAAGACCCATTAGGCTGAGGCAAAAAGCACTCAGCTGGGCTGACCATACGAGGTGTGTGCAGTTGAACTACTGTACTGATGGCAACATTGAAGATAAGCATTACATTTTGCTGAAAAAAATATTGCTAGCACTTAGAGAAAGTGATTATCTAGGAATTGATTGAAAAGTAATTATGGCTTTGAAAGTGAATGTGGGTGTGTGTCCCTTACCAAGCACTTGCCATTTGCATCTTGACTCACCATGGCATTAATTAATTTAATTAACTGTTCAGAAGCAGTAGTGTGCACTGCTTCTCTGTTAATACTTGATTCTAGATTTATGTGACAAGATCAGGAAAATTTTGACTGATGTGTTACTACAGATGCCCTTTTATACTTCACTGTGTTAGGCCAGACTAGGTTTTCTCAACAGCACTATCAGATATTAAAATCTGATGCAGCTATTCCTCCCTCAATGCTTTTATTTGACTCAGCAATTGAGTTTTGGCTTCAGACTCATACAAGCATCATTTCCTTTAACTTCTTGGCTCAATTATTGGAGAAGGGTGGAGAGATTTTGGCTTCTTTGCTATTGTTTGGGCACGTTCAAGCTGATATAGATCAATTCTGCTGGGCATGATATCAATAGGTCACATGCTAAAGCTTGAGAATATTGAGGAACTTTTTACTGATTTTGCCTGAGATTCAGTCAGTTAAAAGACATATACATAAAACCTCCAATTGCATATACAAAGGGGAAAGTTTCTTTGATGAAAGCCAGGAATTTAGATCAAAACACTGTTTATTTTCCCAAGGTTGACAGTTAAAGGACAGAAAAAAAATCCTATTTTATTAAGACCAGAAATCCATTTCTTGATCTTAAAAGAGTGGTTTCTGTGAGGGAGGGAAACTGTGCTGTAATGACAAGATCAGAGAATCATTTCTTTTTTTTTCCTTTTGTGCAGAAACACTTCTTAGGAAAAGAAAGAGCAATAACAAATTAATATAAAAAGAAGCCTGGTACAGTGTATAGTCAGTCAAATGTAAATGCTGCAGATCTTAATCTAAATCCGGTGAGCTATACCCATACAAGTGGTCCATTGATTTCAGTCATATAATTCCTAATGTAAGCAGACTTCAGTCCCTGCTCATTAATAGGCATTTTCTATTTCTGGCAAGAGAAGAGAAGTCGTGGACCCCAAATGGGAAAGCCTCGTACAACTGCGCCATTAATGAAACACTCACCTTGATGTTTGTGACCTTCTGCATACTTGGGGGATTAATAAATACACAGGCTATTTGACTTCAAGGTAATCTAGAAGGGATCCATTACTTAATCTGTTTTCTAAAGTCTGTCTATTTTGGGCACTGGGTTTTAATTCACCTATAGTGGTGGCTCATATAAGCTGTCTTTTATTAGGCTTCTTGATGACCCCTATTCTGAACGACTTCCAGACAGGCCAGAGCAGGGACCCGTTGCTGGTGGGTGATTACAGCACCTGTCAGAGCCCAGCCATAAGTATTCAAGGAAGTCCTAGAGATAGGGTCCGATTTCTTCAACAGTGTCTCCAAATATACATTGAAGAGGCTTCCCCTTGTCTTGAAATTTAAGACCCTAAATAGCCAGTGGAAAAAAAAAAAACATAGTCTTTGTAATCTCAGACTTGATGCTCGCCTGGTTTATTTTTATTTTGTAATACATTCTGTGTTGACAATTTCTTTTTTTCCAAGCCTTTAACATCTCAGACAGAAATATGATTGTTGACAGCTATGCTGCTGCAGATTGGTAGTATTTTTTCACAATATTTCACAAGAAAGAGTTAAAAACATATATGATGTAAGGAAGTGCTGTTCCAGCTTCAGTTTTGGCCAGCAGATGATGAAACAAACATTATCAGGCAGGATGTTAGCAGAAGGGAAAATATGAATAACAGTAAGAAAACACAAATATTAAGTCCATCACCCTAAGAGGCCCTAATTCAGCAAATTATTCAAGCATGTGCTTCATACTCTTTGATTTACAACGTGCTTACTGGGTTAGCCTTAAACAGACATTATCCACTTTATGTCCCTAAGGTCAAAGGTATTGACATCAAACATAATTGACTTTTCTGTAGTTATGACAAAGTTGTTGCTCATCCATAGCCTGGAGCGTAGGCTGGAAGGTTTTACAGCCAGGTAACCTACACATGCAGAAGCTGTCAGAATCGACTGGTAATCTGACGAATTTCAAGTCCAGGTTGAAACCTTGGCTCTGTTAAATTAATGTGTACTTTTGCCACAGACTTAATCTCTGTCAGGCTTTATCCATGCTCACAGATGCGTATATCTAAGTGCACAATTGTATGAATAACACATTTTTGCAACGGTATTGAGAAGACCTTTTAAAGCAGATGTCTGATTATATAAATACAAATTACAAATATAGACAGGCATCTGTCTAAAAATTATAAATATATTCAGACATCTGTTTTAAGAATGTCTTTCCAATATTTTTTGCAAACATAAGTAAGCGACAGAAGTGATTCAGGGTGGGATGCAGTCATGACATGGTTGGGGGCCAGTAGAGGCTGCGCAGACATTCAGCTGTTCCATGTCCCATGGCCATATGAAATGAGTAGTGCCCTGAAAGTCCCTTAATATGACAGAGCGTCTCATTCAGCAAGCCACAGCTGCCAAAATAAGACCCTGACACAGACAACACTTTCTGTAAGGACATTAGGAATAGTAGAAAACCTCCCCGGTACTTCAAGGTATATGTGACTCTTACTTTACGTGGAAGAAGTATTGCAAAGGGAAGGAGATGTAAGCTGAGCAGGTGATGCTGTAAGTCCATGACACAGCTGAGCTTGTTGTCATCATGTGCACCTCTGACAAGGTCTTGTAGTGGGAAGTGGTAGCTCTGCTAACAGTTTCCATGCTTCCTTGCAGATGTATTGTGAGAGGTTTATATGTATCCTGAGAATACTTGGAACCACACTCTTCGGGGTGTCCCTCCTGCTGGGAATCACCGCTGCTTACATTGTGGGCTACCAGTTCATCCAGACAGACAACTACTACTTCTCCTTCGGACTCTATGGTGCTATCCTGGCATCACATCTCATCATCCAAAGCCTGTTTGCCTTCCTAGAGCACAGGAAAATGAAGCGGTCGCTAGAGACTCCAATCAAGCTGAATAAAACAGTTGCCCTTTGTATTGCTGCCTATCAAGAGGATCCTGACTACTTAAGAAAATGTTTACTTTCTGTGAAAAGATTGACCTACCCTGGAATTAAAGTTGTTATGGTAATTGACGGGAACTCAGAAGATGACGTTTACATGATGGACATTTTCACTGAAATCATGGGTAGGGACAAATCTGCCACTTATATCTGGAATAATAACTTCCACGACAAAGGTCCAGGTGAGACGGAGGAGTCTCACAGAGAGAGCATACAGCATGTATCACAACTGGTCCTGTCCAACAAAAGTGTTTGCATCATGCAGAAATGGGGTGGAAAAAGAGAAGTAATGTACACAGCATTCAAAGCACTGGGGAGAAGCGTGGATTATGTACAGGTAGGTATTAAAGCACTAGGTCGGTGCCAATTCAAACACACTTTGAAAGAAAGCAGCTTTTGTATATTTTGTGCTGCATGTTAGAGGCCATCCTAGTCCCTGATGAACACAGTGCTCCTTTCAGTCTATTTGGAAACAGCTTGACCGTTAAAAGTGTATTTTGCTACCTTTTAAAATGGTCAGCCTATCTGTGAATATGTTAAATCTGTGCACCAGCTACTGGAGAAATCTGAAATACTTCCTCAGACTTCAGTCCTGCTCCCTCGTCACAGTGGTTTTGCTTCAGGCAAAGCCAGTGGCCTCCTGAAGAGCCCTTCTCTGCTCCTGTAAGTCAAAATCTTGGGTAAGGTTTTATTTTGTGAGGACATTAGCAGCCCTATATGCAAGCAGACAGACAAGTTTTTGGTGGCACTAGGGAATATCTCAGTGGTGGAGTCTGTAAAAAAGATGGGGATATGCTGAAGTCCTTGAAGGCTGTGCAGAGTATTTAATAAAAGGGTGAATATGCAGTCTTGAAAGAAAGATTTCTTCAGCTAAAGCCTGAAGGAGCTTTTGCTTCATCACTTACAGCTGCATTACCTCACTCACCGCGACTTGGCCTTTAAAGCCCTTATGACACTATTCACTTAAAAATGAATTAGGCTGGGTCCTCTCTCCTGGTTTCCAAAGCAGCAGAGACACATTTCTTTCCAGCTGCCTTGGATCCCATGAAAGATTTTCTATGTTTGTGCCTTACACATGGAAGCACTCCTCGCTCCAGCAAACAGCCCTGCAGAATGCAGGAGGCCGTGTGTGGAGGGAGGTGCGTAGGGTCAGGCCAGATCCTGGGGATCGTTAGTTGCATATCAAGACTTGTGAGGTTCATTTGACTAAATCCCACTGATTATTAGATGGTCTTCCTAATTAATTACGCTCAGCCTTTCCTGCCTTCTTCAGACCTCAGAATATTGCTTTTCCTCCAGAAGTCTCCTCTGGTGGGGCAGCAGAGATGGTCTCCCTTGGCTTGGGGTGGCCACGTGTGTTTCTGGGGTCAATGCTGAGCCTTGTGCAGCTGTGTGTGCACTCCACACAGCACGGTGTCCAAGGGGCACAGAAAGGCAACAAGTCCTCCACGCACAGGAGAGGCAGAAAACAAAGAGTGCCAGGAGCCACCCTGTTTTTGGAGCTTTAAGAGTTATCAGAAGTTTAAGAGAAAGGAAAAGATTTAAAGCCCATCCCCGAGCACTTACAAAACTTAAACTGATTTATTCTCTGAAAACAATGGGCTTAAATTCTCCATTGTCTGCACTTTGGTTTTTGTGCTGTGAGGGACTGTGATGGGATAAAAAATGCTGTTTTTCTGCATTAGCATGGTTTTATAATCACTTCACACAGAAGTATCAGATTGCAGAGAGAGAAGGCAGAGAGGAAACAGATTCAAGAAAACTTTCCTCCCTCTTGCATTTGTTCATAGAACCTGGAAAAAAATGTTTCTATTTCGACAGTCATACCATAAACTGAGAAAATGGAAGAGATGTTTCGGGTCTTTCAGTCAATTAACACTCCTGACCTGACTCACAAGTCCTGATGAATGTGTCAGGGACTGTAATGCTGCTGTAAGCAGCCACCAAAGGCTGTGCTGATGATTGATGTCACAGTCACATCTACATTATAAGAGCACCATCTTGGTGGCCCTGGCTGGCCACAGTCTTGATGTAATGCAGGTAACATGTGGCTCTGTTTTATGAATGAATGAAGGTTGAGATTTTCCACATGGTTCTTTAGGGGGTATCCACAGTGAATTACTTTAAACAGGCCCTGCACTTTGAGGGCTGAGCAATCTGCATCAGTGATCAACCACTTTACAAAGTGGAGCAGTCAGCACAAGTGCTCACCCCTGACACTGTGCACTGGGGGCCTTGCGGTCCTTAAACACACCTCAGGACTATGGGCAGGCAGTCAAAGCAGGCAGGCTACTGAAGATAACCAAGTTGTTGCTCATTAGTGGAGACTCACTAAATACCTGAAATCACTCGGGAGGCTTTACTTCCCTCCTGGAGGAGGTTAGGAAGGTAACAGTAATTCTGTAGATGAGTTAAACTGGGAGACATCATCAATGCAGAGTTGGCTTGTACAATCAGGGTGCAGCTCAGCTTGGCTTGATGCAAGTACCTGTGTGGACCACCCAGCACAGCCTAAGCCTCCTGGAGCAGCTTGTTTAAACCACCACTGGTTGTAGCAAGCATCTGAACAGCTTAGCTCAGGGCTGGAGGCTACAGCATGCAAGGCCAAGCGTCCCTTTCATGCAACTCTGTGACCCACGGCAGTAATTTCTAGGTCACCCTGCCCTTATGTGGAAAGATGGCAAACTGGTTCGTGGGCTGTGCTGGGCCAGCCCTGGCTGGCCAGCCCTTGGTGTGCTTCATTCACATTCCCAAGTTGCTTTTCTCAGGACATGTCCTCTTTCACCTAGAAAAACCTCATTCAGATGGAAAATGACAGCTTGTCCCAGGAATGCAGACATGTCCACTGTGCTGGCATGGCCAGGACACATGCTGGTCATTTGTAAATAAATCCAGTATTTTCAGGATTCCTCATCTTGTCTTAGTGGTGTTGCTCGTGGCAGATTTCTCAGCTATAGATAAATGCATCTGACGGGTAGAGGCTGCTCAGCTTTACTGAGTGACAGGCACAGGAGGGAAAGCCAAAGAAATGAGGAGGGGGCTGACCTCATCCAACCACTCACGGTCACAAAAAATGGGACCAAGTATCACTGCCTGAGCCCTGGGTGCCAGCAAACTGCAAATTCATGATGCAAAGCACTCAGTGACAGGTCTGTCCAGAAAGTCCAAGACAGAAATACAGGCACTGCTCTGCTCCCTTTCTATCACCAAGTGCTGTCACTGATGACTGCTTCCCACCAAAGCTGGAGGAACACATTGGCCAGGTTACAAAGGTGCTTCCCGGGCTGAGTCCTCCACGGAGAGGAGTTGGATGCTCTGAGTTAGCAGGAGCTGGAGATGCTTGTGGCTTTTCTCCTGACAGAAATATGAGAGCTCTCATCAGCTTTCTCCTTTCAGCCCCCTCCAAGAGAGCGTGGAGAGGAAGCATTCTGGCAGACGCTCAGCTGCATCACGAGCTGAGCAGCCTGGTTATCCCGGGTAACCTCCCAGCTCAAGTCTGGTCCATAACAGAGTCTCTAAAACCTCTCCTCCCATTTGCAGAACAGAAATGAAAGCTTCAGCTCCCCAGGAGCAGGGGGGCTTAGGCTGAATTGAAAGGTTGGATGACAGGACACCAACATTAGGATTTCTGATCTGATGTCTCATCAGGATTTGACTGAAGAGGCTATTCAGACAGAGCCATTGACTTCTGCCCCTATAGTTCCCATCTGAAATCACAGAAATGCAATCTGGATAAGCTGAAAAGAGGAGGAGAATTTGTAGGACAGGATCTGGCTGGCCAGAGGAGTGTTTGTGGGACAGTCTCCTCTGCTCGGGCCTCTGAGCTTCAGTGAAATGAGCTTACAGGCGATCAGGATGCCTCTTTCGGCAGCAGCTGGGAGAAGGAGGCACCCGCTTGTTTTAAACAGGCTGCAGCCCATGTCATTTGCCTCGGAGCAAAGGAAAGCAGTGCCAGCTGCCTTGCAGACTGGGCAGCTTGTCTGAGCCCTCCTCCTACTCTCCGGGGGAAAGCCAAGTCCTAATGTACACAGTGTCTAGTTGACTAGCAGTATTTGTGTGGTTGAAACACCGTGTGTGTGTCATCTATTTTTGCCCTGGTCTAGTGGAGTATTGCATTTTGGGACTCACTCCTCTAGCTTTACATATATATATTTTATATGAATGCTGGAGCAAAATAGCAAATAATTTCTATATATCAAATGTCAAATCCCTACACTACTAATAACACACCATGCATCTAAATCTAAACATACGTATCTTAAATGAATTACTAAATCCTTCTGCAAGTGAAAGAACTATTAGGTTTCTTTCCAGACTCCTAGCTGACTTTTTCTTTTTTTATTTTATTTTATTTTATTTTATTTTATTTTATTTTATTTTATTTTATTTTTTTCTTAAACGAGCATCTGGAATTTAACTCCTCACTCCTTCTCTCTTATGGTAGCGGGAAACATTTGACCAGGGTGCTAAAACTATGCAGCCAATTCGGGGAAACCCTATGTCAGGGCTCAGCAGGAATCTGCAACACACCCACGAACATTGTCTTGCTCTGCAGTGCTCCATCTCTGTGAGCATATCTCTTATTCAAAGCAGCCAGCCCAATGTGCCAGTAAAACAAATAGAGCTGATACAGAAGAGAGGATTGTTTGCATGCACAACCCTAACAAGCACTCTGTTTCATTCAGCAACGCTCCCTGCTGCCTGATACAAACGGCCTTTAAGAAGTGTCAATGCAGACTCCAAAGAGATATTTAATTGCATTCAGGAGAATATGCATATAGAGTTACTTATCAGTCAAGTGATTTTTATTCTCTTTTCTAGTGTACTCCTTAATACATTTTTGTTCTTTGTTTCTCTTTCTTGTAGGTCTGTGATTCAGATACAGTGCTTGATCCAGCCTCATCAGTGGAAATGGTAAAGGTTTTAGAAGAAGATCCAATGGTTGGAGGAGTTGGAGGTGATGTGCAGGTGAGTACAATGATTTTCAGATTATCAGGGGGGGTTCAACAACTCTTTGCATTGCAACACTATTCCCTTCCTGGAATACACTGAATATGCTGTGGTACCATCACAGGGGCTCTTATGAGACCTTAACTTTTCTATCTGTTGAACAGAAGTCCTAATTCTCAGGTATGAACACTGCATGGTTTTAACACCCATAAAAAGCAGACAAGTATTACTCTCCTCCATATATGTGTGAAAAATGGGACACTGGGGCTGCCAGGACTGTTGCAGCATCTTTGAGTATCTGAATATGACTGTTCTGTCAAGGTGCCACAGAAAAGCTTTAGGGCAACAGGGAACAGAGAACAGGTCTCCCAAAGCCAATCCAGCACCTCAAGCATTTTAATTATGTTACTCTTTGCAGCAAAGATTGTCACAATTTATTTATTTATTTATTTATTTTTGGAAATGCAGTGCACTATGCACTCTGTTTATTGTTGGGTGTCCTCAGCATCTCTGTCAGACAGGACAATGCATAGCTCCAAAGTCAGCCCAGCTCCACTTTTGTGAGGATTTCCAGCCTTGATGAGTCTGTCTGATAACCTCAGCAAAAGGCTGTTCATTCCTTTTTACACAATTGCTTCTGCTACAAGTTTTAAAGAAAAATGCATATGAATATGCCAATTGGCCTTGGGATTGGCTCCTTGTACTTAGGCTTTTATGTGAGACAGAGGAGAAAGGGCTATCTATATGGGCAGGCACTTACTGATGAATGCCCCAGTGGCCAGAAGTATTTCAGGCATGTGGCTCTTAATTCCAGAAATTAAGATTCCCACAGAAGCCTGAATATCTTTGTGGCTCTGGTCTGGCCACAAAACAAATATCACACTTTTCCTTACACATGTGAGACACTAGGCACGTGAGAAGGGAGTTCAGCTGTGACATAACTGCATAGTTCATAAGCACCTGCAGAAAGATGTGGGAAGAACATGTACCTTCTGGGAGGAAATGAAGCAAAATGAAGACTCTGCCCCTTCTTTGTCTCTACTCACTTTTTAGCATACGCCAAATAATTTTGAGCCAGTCTTGAGCCCATCCCTAAGCCCTGCTGCTTCTAAAACATTCTGGAATTAAGTTGAAACGGAGAAAAGATGGCCTCCAGGCATGACAGAAATTAGAGCCATCCTGGAGGGCCTAAAGGCACATAGTCCAGGATCAAACATCTAGAGCAAGCTTTATAAGACCAAAAATGTAGGCCAAAGACCATGTGCTTAGCCTCTCTCATACCCCAGCACAGATTTAGTAGGGCTGGAAGAAGTCCTGTCAGAGCCAAAGCTGTACACAGGGGTAAGGCTGAGTGAGGAAGGAGCTACTCTGCCACAGGCAGGGAAGCAGGAAGCCACATCTTGGACTCCACCATCTCCTCAAGGGAGAGGCTGAGCCCTGCAGGTCCTCAACTGGCGGTGAAAGAAGTTGTGGAAAAGAGGAAGGGTTGTGAGAAAATAATTATTATTTTAGGTGGAACAGATTCTTGAAGGCCTCACCATGCCTTTCCTGTCAGTGTCATAGGACTGTATAGGTATCTCCTGGATTTGCCACAACTTGGACAGAGAAGTGAGGTTTCCCCTATATTTTGGCTAACAGTATTCTAGTCTCTACAAATTCCTTATTGATCCAATGCATATATTTTCTTTCTCAAGAGCTTGTCTAAAACACAAACTTTTTGTATTTTCCAGATTTTGAACAAGTATGATTCCTGGATCTCCTTTCTAAGCAGCGTGAGATACTGGATGGCATTTAACATAGAAAGAGCCTGTCAGTCCTATTTTGGCTGTGTACAGTGCATCAGTGGACCTCTGGGAATGTACAGAAACTCTTTACTCCACGAATTCCTGGAAGATTGGTACAATCAAGAATTTATGGGCTCCCAGTGCAGCTTTGGAGATGACAGGCATCTAACTAACAGAGTGCTAAGTCTGGGCTATGCAACAAAATACACAGCTAGATCCAAGTGCCTTACTGAAACACCGATAGAGTATCTCAGGTGGCTGAATCAGCAGACCCGCTGGAGTAAATCTTACTTTAGAGAGTGGCTCTATAATGCAATGTGGTTCCACAAGCACCATTTGTGGATGACCTATGAAGCTGTAATCACTGGATTCTTTCCTTTCTTCCTTATCGCCACAGTCATTCAGCTCTTCTACAGGGGAAAAATCTGGAACATCCTCCTTTTCTTGTTGACAGTTCAGTTAGTGGGCCTGATAAAGTCTTCCTTTGCCAGCTTCCTTAGGGGCAACATTGTCATGGTTTTCATGTCACTCTACTCAGTGTTGTATATGTCAAGTTTACTGCCAGCAAAGATATTTGCAATTGCCACGATAAACAAAGCTGGGTGGGGCACATCAGGAAGAAAAACCATTGTAGTTAATTTTATAGGACTTATTCCAGTCTCCATTTGGTTTACAATCCTCCTAGGTGGCGTAATTTTCACTATCTACAAGGAATCAAAAAAGCCATTCTCTGAGTCAAAACAGACAGTTCTCATCATTGGCACAATCCTCTATGCATGTTACTGGATTATGCTGTTGACTTTGTACTTGGTTCTTATCACCAAATGTGGCAGGCGGAAGAAAGAGCAACACTATGACATGGTGCTAGACGTATGATTTTTTTTCTGTGGGAAGTTACCCAGAGAGTTTTAAAGCAACCCAACGACCTTGTAGTATCTGTGGCATCAGATGAATGTTGCCAAGGGAAATGGATCGCTGCTGCTGGGAATAGGACGTTTTTATTCCTCTGGGTTCATTTTCATCCTGCCAAAGTAAGAAAAACTAACAGAAACAAGAACAATAGAAAATGATTTTTTTTTTTTTTTTTTTTTTTTTTTCCAAGAGGGGGGGAAAGCCAAACAGTTTCAACCTGTTCACAAGAAAATGGGAGAACTTTTATGTTTATGCACTTTTCTATTGTGCATCTGCCTGACAGTGTTACGTTCTATATACCTCACTGGTCATGCTTATGTGTGTGGACAGGAAGGAAAGGAGTTTGGAGAATCAAGAAAATGATCTTACAACCCCTTGCAACCTAATTTATGAACTTCTCTTTTTTATAGTTCTGTTTATAGGAAGGGTCTTTTGTGTTAGGCTGCCAAATGTAATGCCAAAGGTAATTTTTAAGAGGCCATTGGCTGAGCTGTATTTTTATATTATTGTATTATTTGTGTGTGTGTATTTTTAAGCCAACTTTTTTTTTTTTTTTTTTTTTTTTTTTTTTAAATCACATATTTTATATTTTACTATCTGCCAAAAAAAGTTGCCTCCCCAGCATTTTGTTCTTTAGCCTCTTTAAATACATTTGGGATAAAAAATCATAATTTCTTCCCCAAAATTTATGCTGATTTGATATTGTTCATAATAGAAAGAATAAAAAGTCTCTCTGCATTTTTGCAACTGCTGAATGGTTATTTCTGTGAAAAAGTATTTAAATATGCTCTTTGAAGACATTTACTAGAAAAGGCCCAACACTGTCAGTTTTCAAATACAAGCATATTTGTGCATATAAAAAAGGCCAAAGGGGTAGATATGTGCAATTTCGGGCTTTGTATTGTTTTTGATAACATTGTAATAGGGAAATCTGCTTCTTTACTGAGAGCATAATATTTCTGGCATACACAATAGTCATATGGTAAACCAGGCCTCGATACTTTTGAAAAAGTCATTGCTATAGAAGAGCTCCCTCTGATATTACATGGGATCTGAGGAACCACAGTTTCTCATCTGGAGAATTATTGGACACCCAAAACTGCTATAGACTTTATCAGTGGTTGTAGTTGCTCATAATCTGCTAATATCAAGCAGTACCGAATTTTTAATTTAAAAAAATACATAAAAACATATAATCACTTCCAAAATCTGGGTGCCTTACTATATATCTTCAGTGTCCTTCATAGTGTTTACAGACAATATGTCAGCTTCTCTGACTTCCAATGTAGTACAGATCCCTGTATTGAGCCCAATAATATGTGTTTGACTAAAGCATATCTACCAGAAAATAAGCATACTTTTATCAGAAAACATCAAGTCTTAGCAAATCTATAACTTCCTTGGTGCCTAACAATCCATCTTGGACATTTATTTTGGACCATGATTTTAAGAAATAATATTCAGGGCTAAATCCTGCAGTCTTTCACCAGCCAAAGGAATGTGGCATTGAGCCCTAATATACTTTATGAAGAGCAACAGAAAACCAGCTGCGTACAGATATGTGCCCTTTTTAGATTCTGGTATTAAAAGCACTGTGGTAAAGCAGAAATCAGCATATGATGCTTAAAGAACTTAGAAGCATTTTCAGCTTCTTTTTTATGCAGACATGAATAGATTCTGCTGTAGAATGAACTGCACACACACTACCTTTTTTTGTCTGATTATCTTGAGGTACATGATTGCTTGAAAGTCATACTAATATTTTGTTAATGATTGGAGAGTTGATTCATGTTGATTATAAAATAGAACAGTATTAAAAAAAGAGCAAAAGAAAGTAAAAAAAAAAAAAAAATTGACTATGCCTTTTAACTATTTATGATGTAAGTTAAAGCTTGGGTTAACATTCAAATGTCAAATAAATCCTCTCATTCTATAAAAAGATTGAATTAATTGCCTGTATTTATTCTAGCAATTATTCAATGTACTTCCAATATAGGTTGTATAGTATAATTGTTACTTTCATAAATAAAATATTTTTGATAAGATTATGACTAATTCGTGATGTTTCTGATCAGCACTTCTGCTCTGAAGCCATAAATCTGCATGGTTTTGAGAATGTTATCATGGTGTCGCCAGCCTGATTTCCAAGCAGGAATTTGCCATTGAATAGCAGAGTACCTGGGAAGTGTGTGCCTGGAAGAGGCAGGCACTGGTCCCTGCTATGAGGGGAAGTTTGGGTCCTCCAATAGAAGAAAGTCACTGATAAACTGGGTCAAGTTCAGTGTAGGGCCAGCATGATGGTTGGGGCTGGAGCCTTGTGAGGACAGGCTGAGGGAGCGAGGCTGGTTCAGCTGGAGAAGGGACGGCTTTGGTGGGAAAGACCTACGATCATCTCCAATACGTGTAGGGAGGTCATCAAGGAAATGGAGCCAGGAACTTCACAGTGGTGCCTGGTGGGAAGATGAAAGTCTCTGGGTTTAAGTTGAAACAGGGCTGGGTATAAACAGAAACTTCTTCCCCATGAGGACAGTCAGGTATTGGAGCAGGCTGCCCAGAGAGATAATGCAGTCTCTGCCCTGGGAGGCCTTCAGAACAAGGCTGGATAAAGTCCTGAGACACCCGATCTGACCTCAGAGCTGCCCCTGCTTTGAGCAGGAGCTTGGGCTAGAGACCTCCGAGGTTCCTTCCAGCATGAATTCTCCTGTGATCCTTTCTGAAGTAGGTGCTGACAGTCTGCTTCCTTAATGATAAGTCCCACCCGACTGAAACCCATTACCATCTCTGCCCCCCACACGTCTTCCCTGACCCAGAGTGAAAATAGCTCACCAGCAGCTGGTACTAAATACTCAGAAAAATCAGAGCCCTTCCTATGTCCCCACTGGCCATGGCAGAAGGGTTGTGGGGAGTGAGTCATTTCATGTTTACTGCTGTACAAAAAATAAAATAAAGGTTTCAACAGAAAATCAGACTGCAGAACAATTCCTAATGAATTTTATTCCTAAATAAAAATTAATCTAATTTAGAAAAAAAAAATCTTAAATAATATTTCCTCTGTTCGTTTTCATCTCAAAATTATTTTGTGGTATTTTCAACAACTTGTGGAATAAAATAAAATGTGTTTTTCATTAATACCAAATGTAATTGTGAGTTGTCTCACAGTTAAGAGAGAGAATAATAAGAGGTGGAAAAAAAGTGCTTTTATGAACTTTTTAAAAACACGATTATTTTTCAGCCTCTAATAGATTATGTCAAACACTATAAGGAACTCCCACAACTGTAAATTCTACAGAAAACTTAAAATTATATATTAAAAAAAAAAAAAAAAAAAAAAAATGACACTATCTCAGGTTATAACCCATTTCCAGAGTAGAGTAATCTGGGTTTGAAGGCATCTGTTTGCAAAGACCAGGTGTGAAGCAGAACCTGCAGGAATTAGAGGTACAACACAGAGGAAGGAGCCCTCCTGTTCTGACTGCTAACAAGCTTTGGTTTGGCCAAGAATCAGATTTCTTTCAGTGGGGAATGCATGAATATTTAGCAGAACTTTTCTAGGAGGTGGAAAAAATCCTGTCAGACGTGTACTGCCAAACATGTCCCGATGCACAAGCTGTTGTGAATATGTCTGTTAAAATTTTTCTTCTGAATTTTATTCTTAGCAAAAGACAAGATGGTAAAGAGGAGACAAAATATATCAAGAGCAGTTGACGAGGTCTGGTACTACTGAGGCTTTGCTGGAAGAGGCACTTTTCTCTGAAGTTAACACAATTAACTTAAACATAGTGCATTTTTTTTTCCCAGCTTACCCTTGGCCTAAGTTTGCTGCTTCAGTTTCAGATCTGATGGAAGGATAAGTGCCCCAAATTGGGCCTGCTTCTTCCAGCTATGTAATTTTGTATAATAAAAGATTCTGTTTCTCCCAAATAAATCCATCTTGAATTTTCTCCTAGAATAGCCCTGAAATTTCCATAAGCTCCAGTGACTGCATTGAGGAAAATGGCCTTGTAGTTGCAATACACAAAATAAATGAGAGACGCAGGCCGTGTGTCTGAGCTGTGGTACATGAAACTCAGTACTGTTCGAGTACAAGCATGGTCTGTGGCTTGTTTTTGCCCTGAGTCAGATAGTGCTGCCACAAACAATGTTGAGCACAGTTAGGAGAGATGCGTGGAGTGGAAAATAACATGTTTTGTACAGCTTAGGTGCGATCTTTGTCATCAATTAGTCTTAAAAAATAATAATAATGCAAAAGAGCATACACAGGAGAGACACTGTTAGCAGCGAATCACAGAAAATTGGTTTCTGTAAGTTCTCTGCTCATATAATTATCTATTTTACAATTTTCAGTAGGGAAAAAAATTAATTTTGCCTTGATCCTACAGTTTGTCATGGATATATAAAACCTTGTGGCCACAAAGTACTGTGGTGAATGGGACTGAAAACAAATTAAATGGGCAGATTATTCTAAATTCACTACAGTACTGTTGCCTGTGTCTGCTCCCAAAAACTTCACTGATGTTTTTTGTCCTTTTTTTCTTAATTAACGTAGCTTACGGGCTGAACCCATTCAGTGAGATGATGCTGACGATCACCGGTGACTTCCATCTGCCCTCTTTCTTCATTGTCTAACATCTTGCCAGCGAGAGTGGGTGCTGGTCTATTTTCTGCCAGCATCTCTGATATCTGGATAACAGTGACTGCACTGTGAGATGTATTAGCAGATACACCAGTACTGAAAGAGAAAGTCTGCAAGATGCTATGAGAGGGTTCCTCCAAGAGAAATGAGATGTTAACACAGACTAAAAAAACCCACCATTTTAGCGTACACAAAACTCTATCATGACAGATAAGCTGTGTGAAAAGACATCACATGTGAGACTACAGAAAGAAGAGAAAAGCAGAAACAGTGAATCTGGGAAAATGAAGATATTAAAAAAGAAAGGTAAGATGTTTTTATTTATAAAAATGACATATTCATGCAGAAGCTTTACTTCCATTCAGACTTTAAAAGACTTCTTCAAATACCAAGTGGCATTCATTCCCTGACTTTAGATATTTACCTATATTTCTCACAGAAAGTCAAAATCACATCAGATAGTACACATGTTGAACCTGCCTTCTATAGCAATGCTGCAAAGCAGAGATTCTTTTTCCTTGTTATTTTTATCAATTGATCTTGACGTTAAAATGACCACCAAAGAGTCATGCTGGCAACTTTTCCTGGAGACAGGAGAGAAGGAAAAGTTACTTCTCTGACCTGCCATCTGGCTGAGCATGTGTAAAGAGATTACATGTTTGGGTACAAAATTTGTGGCGCTTGATTCCAGCCAAGAGAAAGTTCAGACAAAACCACCTAAAAGAGGTATTCCTGTAGCTCTCACCATGACTATGTCCCAGGAGTTTAATGCAAAACAAGAATAAGAATTGAATTGAATTTTTGAATCATTTTGAGCTCTCTTTGGTCACCTCTATCCATTACAATCTCTGTCAAATATGAAAGCTAAACAGGTACAAGCCAGGTTTACATTGCAGTAAAAACATATGCACTGTGAAAGCCTTGTCTGCACAAGAAAGTTTATCTGATGTAACCAAATTCTTTGTGATTTTATTTATTGTAGAATAACTGCTATTTATTTGATTTATGCTTCTTAGGAAATTATGCCCACAGTAAAATTGGAACTCCCGTTTGCTGTCTTGAACAAAGAAGAAAGCTATACTTAAATGGTGATAATAAATCGGTTTAATCAAACTGGCAGAGGAACGTGACACTTTTATGTAGATCTGTGCCAGAGACATTTTAATTCAGTCTGACATGAATTACCTTAAGATAAGCCAAGATGAGAATTTACAGTGCATCAGACCATCCGTAAGGACTGCCCTGGGCAAATCTTTGCTCTGCAGTTAAGTGTGAGGTAGCTTAGCCTGCAGCATTGGAGGCTTCAGTTACATTGTGTTTGCCACAGGGTAGGAGAGGAAAGGTGGAGTGGCAATGTACAATGACTAAGGCAGTGTAAACTCATGCCCAAAGCTGCTCAAAGAATCTTTTAAATATATCTGTACCTTAAACTGCTCAGGACAGACTTATAGATAAACCAGGGGCTTGTGGGCTGAACGACACCCAGGTGAATTACTGAGGTGAATTACTGAGATTTCAAGCTGGCTGTTTAAACTGTGGGAAGCATCTATTAAGAATGCATTTTCAAAATAAAAGCAACTGTGTTTTGATTTAGTAACTCCACTGTGGTTTTGCATAAGCTCCTAATACAGTTTACCCTTTGCACATGAAAAGCCTGATCAAGATGTGCTCTCACAACCACAAGCGTGCTGTAAGGAGCAGGCATCCCGCAGGCACTGGGAGAAGATACGAGTATATATACTGCCTCCTGCAAACCAAATTAAACTGGGCTGGCTGCAGGTGTGCCCCTGGACATGTCCCTTCTCTACCTCATGCAGGACTTGGCACAGGCCAGAGCCAAAACAGCTGCCTCATGCCACCAGCCCCCATTTTCCTTGGTCTGTTCTTGGTTAAACAAGGAGCTGGCTGCTGGCTGAATGGCTGCATATGCCCATGTGAAGCAACCCCAGTGCCTGACAGACCCACAGGTTGCTTATACTAATTACCCAAGCAGTAAAACAGCACATGCTGTATGTGCAGTGCCATCTATGCCAGGAAGGAAAGGAGGCAGGTGCGCAAACATGACATCTGGCCCTGCAGTAGTGCAGGGAGAAGTGAAGGTTTCATTGCTAAAAGCAGCGGAAGAAAGCTGTAAATATTCTATCACCCTACATGGTACATCCCTATGTGGCCGACAAGCATTGCTCCAACTGCTTTGCTTGGAGGCAGTGGCACATCAGCCTGTTTCCCCCTGGAAAAATGGGTGTGTACGTATCTTGTATTATGCAGGAAGCAATTGCAGCAGTGCATGCTGAGGCCTCTTGCCCCTCTGGAAGCAGTTCGCTGCTCTTCTTCTGACAGACGGTGCTTTACACATACTGCAACATAAAAGCATGCTCAAAAGCAGCAGCCAAATCTACTATTTTTTTTTTTTTTTTAATGTATTTGTCTTTAATTCTAGCAATTAATTGATGGCCACTTGGCTCAACTCAATTCCTGGACTAAAACACATGATTCTATCAGTCAAATAGAGAGCAGCTTTCCCTGCAAGTGTGATTAAAATACCTCCACATCCATGTGCCCTCAGCAGTGTGCTCCCCAGAATCACATATGTCTGTATATATATTTACGTATTTATTTATTTATATATTTTTAATATATATTTACACATATATATATTTTTATATATATGTATATATATACCTGTTGGGTAATGCATATTGTCCACAGCTGCCAGTGCTCAGCCCCTCTCTTACTTTGTCACTGATCTGATTGCTCCTTATGTTCTTAATTATTCTAAAGGAGTGTGAGGTTCTGGCCAAGTTAATCATGGCCAGGAACCAATGTTCATGTTTCTCCTGCAGCTTTGAAGTCTGCCTAATCTATTCTGTTATTGCTGTAATATCTGAGATGTGATGAGGGCTTTGTAAGGAGGCAGATTAGACAGATTGCAAAGTTAATGGGGACATATGGGTGTTGTTTCTCAGCCATTATTCTTTCTCTAATTGTGGTGGAAAGAATCTGTCAGCGGAAATGCGCTCCTTAGTAATACATTGCTGCAGTACATTGGTAAATGTGGAGAGTGCTGGTCTGTAGGGGCGTGTTCTGTGCACACTATTGATTGCTCCCTACCTTGTGTTTGTTTTCTTGGAAACACCTAACCAGTGACAGAGTCATTTGGGAATATATCTGGCATCAGCTTTGACTTCCTCAGCACTATATGCAGTTTTCTGATCAACCCCATATTGAAACTAAAGAAAAAATTTATGTTGTTTGTGGTTTTCTGCCTGTGACTTTTGGATGACACACTGTGTTAGTAAGCAAAGCCCCAAGAAACTCATTATCATTGCTAGAGACACCTGCGTCATTTTGTTGTTCAGCCACTTCCTCAAATCTAATGTGTTACATCTCTGTTTAAATCAGCAAAGCCAGGCAGGTAAAAAAACTAAAGTCTTAACCACCCCTAGCAATTACACGTCATGTTTCATAAGATTAGGCAGGAAACACTCCATAAATTCCAGTAGTTAACACTAATTTTAATTGAATTGCCCCCGAAGTTTGAATGGAGCCGGTATTCTTCCGAACAGTTGTGTTTCCCTAAATAAGGCTGCATAAACAGCAAACAGATGTTTTCCAAGGCAGACAAGGCCACATTTCTAGTGATGGGAAAGTCATGTATTTATTTTGTGCATTTATCAAGCACATTTGCATCCAGAATAATTGGAAAAATCCTTCCTTTAGGCTCAGCTTCATTGTCAAAAGCTGATGTTTGAAAAGATCAATATAATTTAATGGATATTAAATAATTTGGCACTGATTGTCTGCAAACAGGACAAGTCATCAGGATGAAAGGACATGTGCATATAAAAAAGCAGAAAAATGACTCATTCTTTAGATCCATTTATGCTGCGAAATACACTGTGCTCTAGAACTCTATAATAGCAGAGCTGCATTTACTTGTAGGTAAACTACTAAAATAAGTTGACTTAGACAATGCTGTGTGCTAGAAGACTGGCATATAAGCCATGTTTACATGCCAGATACTTTAGATCGATTAAAAATAGCTAAGGTGTACAAGATACTCCCACTGTTACACTTCTAGCCAAAGGCAATTTTATGCTTTGCATCCTCTCCTGTTTCAGTACAAGACCAGCCAGGTTAATGCAAACCATGTTCATCATGGGTAACTTCAGATTAAATATCTGAATACTGATGTTCAGGTAAGTAGCCATCTCAGTCTCTTGTATGATCCTTGTTAGGGAGGCAACAACAGCAGCCAAAAGCTAGGGATATTTATTCTTCAAGAGATACAGCTACATTAGGAAGACACTGTCCTTGCCCTGAAACACGTAGATTGTAATCTAGCTAGGATTGTCCTTCGCTGCTGCTGCCAAACCTCTGAAAGGGAGGGGCTGCATATTTTAAAGCCTTGTCTACACATGTCAGTTTATTTAGTATATGCTAAGTCATTTATTTTAATCAATTAGATCAATGAAGCTCCTGGGAGTTTACTCAGGCACACCTGTTGTTGTTTGCTTTTTCTTTTAAACCTATGCTATTTGGAATCAAAGCCAAAAAAAGCCACTCTTACACCACAGTGAATCTATCCAAGAGTAGAAGAGTGCCTCCCCCCATGGATTGTCCTATATCATTATATTCATCCAAACAGTAAAACTCAGACAAGCCACAACTCATTAGGAACAGGAACATATAAACACTAAAACGCTAGAAGGAATGGTGTCACGTTACCTAGATAGGAGCAGAGTACTCTAGAAAAGTACTTTCCAACCCACAACTCCGAGAACCCTCAAAAACTGGTTGTGGTCAGAAAAAAAAAAAAAGCTAAAAACAAAACAGGCAGGCAGAGTCTAGCTTGTAACCTCTGTAGTTTTGCTTGTAACTTCCACCCATAAGCTAACTACAAGTTGAAGAACACTGAAGAGGTTTTTTCCATCTCTAATGGCTATAATTTCACTGTTGAGATTCTTTTTCTTAAATTCACCCCTAATAATGCTTGTGTTTAGCAGAAACATAAGAAACTGTTTAAGAAACTCTGTAGCCCTATGAATGCACTCCCATTTACCTCTCTGGTAAAAATAAGACTCCTCAAAAGATGTTTTCTATGTCAAAGTCTGAAGACAGCTGGCAACTCCATAAATATGACTCCTGTGTATATAAATGTTAGGTAAAATTAGATTTCTTCCAACGGAATTCTAGGATTTTAGGAGCACTTATAAAGCTGGGTGAAATATTTCACAAATGAATGGACAAGCATCACCCATGCTGAATGATGACAAGCATAGATTCAAATTCAGTGGCATCATTACCAACTCCTAGAGTTTGAATTCAGTGTCAACCACCACTTGGCTGATGCTCAAATGCCATTGAAAAATAAATATTAAATGGATTCCAGATAGACTTTGACTATGTCACAGCTAAGACAGTTTGAAATACTTTTTTTTTTTTTTTTTTTTTAAACCAGATAACATATACATATTGTCTATATATTTTCACCAACTATATGCCCTATAGAGGTTCAACCAACCGCATCTTTTGGATCAAAGGTTTGCTCAAAACATTGTCCTGCAAACAGCCTTGAAAGTCACACCAAAATGAGAAATAGCATATCTACAGCTTCTCACTCTTCTGATCTCACATAACAACAGGTTGTTGAGTAGTTTGACAGGATTTGTTCACATTAACTATTTGTACCACTTATTATTTTCTACCTTCCTTGCTTTTCCCATTTTCCTTTTTATGATGTTATTTGCTTGCCAGCAAATAATCCTTCCTAGCTTCTCACATCCCACAGAGTCACTAGTGATACACAAAAAGCCTTTGGTTAGTGAGCATCAGTGAATGCTCAAGAACATGTTAGCTAGCATGCATATTTAAGTCTTTTCTTTTGGACAGATCTATAGGCATAGGGTAAGAGGCAACAGAACATGCATGAGCTAGGCTACATCCTGCTCTGTAAACTATGCCTTCTTCACTTCCCCTGAGCATTGACTGGCTCCCAGGCAACAGTCCAGACCTCCAAATTCAGGCAAGTGCAAGCACCACAACTACATCTCAGAGAATGGAGGCGAATCATGATTTTGAGGCTTTCTCTGTCTGCTCTCACACACCCTAGCTGATCTCAGCTTTTCCCTCTACGTTTACTGCAGCAATTGAATCTTTAATTTCACCTCTTCTTCCTGACAAGACTATTTTTTTTTCAGCTGTTTCAGCTGTCAGAGCTGAAGGCATAATGGGATAAATCTGAAATCTAAAGTACTTCCTACAGCATGGTTTGGGGTGGTTCAGAGCACTGCGCTTCTCATCCTCTCTTTGAAAGTGCTGTGTAGAAATGAAAATCTGGATCTGTGTGGTTGTTAAGCCTTTGAATCAGTTTGCCTATCTGTAAGCTAGAAAAAAAGATGATTCCCTTAATTTTGTTTTAGGTTGACATGGGTCTCAATGAACTCAAGATGTGTATATTCCAAGTCAGCAGGGACACTAAGATAATGGGAATGACCTAATTGACACATACCACCACCCATGCACTTCATAAAATTCAGTCTCAAATTGCCTAGTTTTACATTCATAAGTAGGCTTTTTCCAATATAACTACACATAAAACTACTACAAGTTTCTGGCCCAGTGTTACATAGGTATGTGTCTAATCTTGTGAGGTCCTAAGCCCATATACGTGGTAGGAGAGGAGGCACTGAACTCATCTACAGGTCTAAATTCAATGTGTGTTTTGCCTGAGGAAAGACTACTTATTTTTCTATACTTGTTTTAATAAAAACTTTTTGAAGTGCTAATTATTCTTCTGCTGCAAGCTTTCTTCTTGCTATATGTAGTACTTTTTATGATATTTGTTTTATCTTTTTATTATTTTTTAGTGAATGGCTTATTATGAGCAATTCATTCCTTCTTTTGCTATTTTACCTTCCTGTACTGACATTTGAGCTTAGGGTGGAAACTTCCACTTCTGTGCTGGAAGAGATCAGACAGTTGACATAATTCTTGCCAAAGTACGCAGATTTTCTATGGGGGCTTTTTCTGCAATCATTTTTAGCCTACTTGGTTCTCTTACACTTTTAGGCAAGATATGACTGGTACTTCCAGAAAGGGTGTGTTTTGATTTTTATTTATTTATTTATTTATTTATTTTGATTTGGTGTCGAGACAAGATTTTTCAAAACGAGGTAATTTCTGTTAGCTGAGCTGCACTTCCAGAGTGCAATGTATTTCAGCAACTGTCTTTTAAGCACTTCACTAAGTGTAAAAGTAACAAGCATCTCAGTGTTCTCCATAATGAAAGGATTCTTTGAGAGTTAAATACTCCTTTAGTTGTTTTTAATCAAGCTTAATACCTGTGAAATTTGTGGAAACGACAGTCCCATAGGCTAACAGCCATACAACAGGTACAGCCAGAAATCCTGACTCCTTTAACGTATTTATACCATGGCATCGGTTTTCTTTGCTTTTGACCTACTCAGAAGCCCGTGTCTATCACTTTTGCTCTCATGGTCATTTAACTGGAGTTCTCCCTGCTGACCTTCAGCAAGGATATTCACAGGTAGCTTTTTGGCATAGGAACCTGGGGAGAGGGTGTAACATACCACCTGGTTTTCTTATGACATTTAACTCACTGAGGTGCTGTGTCTACATTTTCACAGCTGGCAAAATGGGCTTGCTGCAAGACCATTTCCCATGGCCGTGTTAGGCACCTGCAATTATTTCATTGGGCTACCTTGTCCATTAGATACTCAGATTTCAGTAAAAATTTCCCAGCTATGTATATCTTGAAGAAAAGGCAGGGAATGAGTGGTACAGGTTTATATATTTGCTTCAACTTTGCTTGAAACAATAGGCTTGAGGTGTTATTTACCCTGTTCATTTCAAAGAGTTGTTAACTAGATGCCCAGAGCTGATAAATGTCATCACACTGTGTCCTTTGCACAGTATGTTCCAGATCAAAACTCTGGACTGCCCCACATGTACCCTTCTCGTTTCACCTGCTTACAGAGCAATTACATCCTACACACATTTTAGCCGCAGTAAAGCCAGGCAAACTCATCTTAGGTTGTTTATCCCAGGTGAACACACTTCAGCTTCATTTGGGAGCACTCAAAGAGCATGAAAAAGCTGGAGAAAGGAAGAGATGGGAAGTCACAGGAAACACAGCAAAGAGCAGGACTAACAGCAGGGAAGAGCAGTGACATGACCCAGCCAGAGGGCTAACCTCTCAATGGGTTGCACTCAAGCATGCAGCAGTATCTGTATTGTGCATTAAAACAACTCACATTTAGAGCCCATTTAATGTTACAGCCACTCTTGTAAATCTGGCTGCAGACACAATAGGCAGACGTATATTCTAAAGACCATACGAAAACAGAGCTTGAAATGTACCATGACTGTCATGTAAACCAAACACAAAACCCATTTTAATGAACTGAACTGCATATTCCTGTCCCTACACACACTCTCTTTTATTTGATTTATTTATTTTCTTTAATCCTTTCCCATTCCATCCATGCCTTGGACTCTCTTCCCCCCCTTGCCAGAGCAGTCTCCCAGACACAGGGCCATCTCCTCTTGTTTGCTCACTCAGTAGCAGGGAGACATTTTCAGATAATTCCTTCCTTGGTGACAGACAGGTTTTAAGTGAGAGAAATTAAGGCAGAAATTGCTGGTTAGTTTAAAAATACATAAGTGCATATATGCATACGGACAGCAAGTGAGATTTATATGAAATTTATATATATGTTTCAATATAAGAGGAAGAATAGGGATCACTTTTCCAGCCATAAATCATTAGTGATTCTGAGATCAACAGCTTTTAAAACTTGAAATGAGCAACACTCTGCAACTTTCAGTTTTTCTGGTCACACATTATCACATTGCTCCCAGTGATCAGCACTCTCTGCCATCACTGTGTTCTCTCATTTGCCAGCTCCAGACCTGTCCACTTCCTCTCTCACCAAACATGGATGATTTGGTAAAGTTCATTTTCCTTCACACATCTGATAAACTTATGTTTAGATTAAAATATATATATGTATATATATATATAAAAGTTCAGTAAACTGTTTTCAATCCCATATTCCCTGAGTTCAAGGAGTGAAAGATGTGGGAAAGATGTGCTTAGCTAATCCATGCAGTCATAAGGGACATGGTCTGGACCCCTGGAACACCCTTTGCTCTCAGTAGGATGGATCTGCTCTTTCTTATATAAATGAGAATTTCAAGTGAATTCCACTGTATTAGTGCAAAAGCGACGTCAAACTGAAATGCCCCACAGTATTCCTTCCCTCTGATTTCCAGCCCATTTGAGTCAAATCTAACCATCAAACTTCCGTGAATGGGAGCCCTTCTCCTTTGTCCCTCAGCTCCAGCTTGAATGATCCCAGATTTTCCCCAGATCTTCAAACACGTCCCCTGCCACTCCCTAGCCTGTATAGAAGAAGGAAAACTGGCAACTTCAAGAGCAGTGACCACTCCTCCCTGCTCAGAGGCCATACATCTCCGCTTTGAAGTGGCTGACCTCCTCGGAACAGGAGAAGACTGCTGCTTCTCAACTCAGATTTCCCCCTGAGGCAATGAATTGTCCTGACAACTGGCTACTGACTTCTGACACCTCCCCGAAGGGCTCTGTCCTACTGTGGGAACCGACACTTCAATGGGAAGCTCCGATGTATATCCCAGGCTGGAAGTGGGGCACTTGGAGTTTAATGAATGTTCCTATTTTGCCCAGAGACAACCACAGGCTGGAGGGTTTGAGCTGGTATCTCAAAGTTTGAAAGTGTTTTGGTCTGAGGGCTCAGCCTGGCTTGTGATGAGACAGAAGCCAGTTGTGAAATCTGTAAACAGTCCCAAATTTCTCCACTTTCTGAATGGACACGGAGATCAGTTTGATGTGTAAGTTTAAAGTATCGATGGATCATTGTGTCTTGCCGCTTTTTGCTTTATCTTTTGTGCCATCCTTCCCATGTACATCTCTTCCGCTTTCTACTTAAGGAAATCAAAGATTATAGAATGGTTATTTATCAGTTATTCTTCTTTACTAGGTTCACTCAGCAAAAATTTTGCAAAGATGAAATGTATTGAAAACAATCTCTGGTCTTAGTTATTTTTAAATTAATGGTATTTTTCCCTCATATATTTGTTCTGGAAGAAAAAAAAAGAATCAAACTGCCTAAGGAAAATATGAAAAATCTGAAAGATTAAATTATTTTTCAAGTTTTACATGCTAAATGCACTCACATTCTGTCCCAGCTGCAAACTTGCACATTCTCACATTCTCAATACAGTAACACTTTCAAAAGACCATTCACAATGTGTGGTTTAGGGCTGGTCCACGCTGTGGACTCATGATTTAAGGTAAGATTTTTGCCCTGTTATATTTAACTCAGAAACATGCAACTGAAGAAACCCACCTGGATTATTAAGTTTAGCCCATAATCATAAGCAAGTCTGTATAGTGCAGGTGGCTGGACAGACCAGTCAATCCACCACAGCCATAAAGTACTTCCCCTGGAAAGAAAAGGAGGATGAAAAGGCATCAGCAGTGTCCTGGATCAGGTTGGTTAAAGGTACAAGGCATTCCTTAGACATCAAGCAGCAATATATAAAAGCAAAATGCCTCTCTACCTGCCATCTTGGCCTGAGACATAGCTCCTTCTAGCCCCAGATTTAGTGGTGAGTCTAAATGGAAGATAAGTTGTATGCCAAAACACCCACCTGTAGAAATATTTTGGAGTGCCATTAGGAACAGACAATCTATTAGCAGTACAAGGACTAATCCACCATTTATTTATTTATTTATTTATTACTCAATTAATGCAAAGAAGCCTTAAATAGGACACATCAGAAGCTGAACCCTCAGTCTGTATAAATCATGCTAATTTTTAAATCTGTTCAGCAGATTTGTACTGATTTACAGCAATTTATCACATACTTTAACAGTGCCTCTTTAGCATATCTACCTTAGCCACAAAATGCAGATGCACAACTGAAACACATCACAGGGTTTTGGATTGCATTCTACACAATATTCACACGAATTTGGAAAATTTACTGCAATTTTAACTTTTTTTTTTTTTTTCTAGTAAACCAAAACAGGTTCAAACTCTGCTTTAAAAAAATAAAATTAAATTAAATTAAAAATCTGCATGCCTCAACTTTAAGAATGTCCCCTTCTACTGTCACTGATGAGCATCAAGTGATTGGAGCTGATGGTATCTGCTAGCCAGAGGATACGAATGTGCTAATTTATCCTCCAGTATAAACAATAGTTGGGGCAACTTTTTGCAATGTAAATGGTTTGTTGGGTGCATTTTATGACACACCTTGTGCCTTCAAAAGCACTAGTCATTGTTTGCTTTTCTTTAAAATCGAGTCAAAACCTTTCACAGCCCTGCTTAGCACCAAAATAAGTGAGGCCCCTTTGTGCACCATCCAGGTGCACTGGTGCAGGTACTGCCTGCTCAGTTTTTAAAGGAGGGTGCAGTTATCAAGAATTCAGAAGGCAACAACTGCATGTCAGCACTTATGGAGTTTTCCTAACACTGAAGAAAAATAAAGAAAAATTATGTTCGGCTTATTTTTTGCTCTCCAGTTTTTGAGAAAGGTGCTAGGTGTTTACAGGCTTTTGTTTGTGCCAAGGGAAGATGAGCATTTACCCTGGTTGCTTACTTCTAGCTTGAAATCTGAACATTTTGTTCAGGTGAGTTGGAGAACATTGAGCTGAACAAAGCAGCCCCCAAACCCTCACATCAGAAAAGTCAGATTTGAGTTGTTCTGCTTGCTTGTTTACCCACAATAATTTTGAAAGGCATTAAAAAGCTACCATTAACTAAAGTGAACTTCACATTTCCGTCACTGAGCTCACTTGGAGATGAAAGGCTCCTTCTGGCTGTTACTCAGCACTTTCCCTTCACGTTGCCCTGTCCCACCATGGAGGTTATTAACTTTTTACAAGCACTGCTCACATCCTCCCTTTGATGAATGGTGCTAAACTTGTATTTAGATTACAGGATTTCCCAGCAAGGCAGTTGTGGTACTAGGGGGGAGGGACATTTAGTGCAAGATGGGTTTTCATATCAACTGCCCCATAGTCCCGATAAAAATCTGCACAGGGAATCCGCTTCAAGGGATATCACACCATGCAGCCCTGAGGCTTTAATGAAAAGTGATGGGTGCCTCAAACACCATGTGGCTGTAGTTTTTGGGCTAGTCTTCCCTTGCTTTTTGTGTTTGACCACAGCTCCCACTGGGATGTGAGCAAACCTGGGGTGACCCATGGGAGGGCTAAGATACTGTGGGGGGAGCAAGAGGGAAAAGTAAAGCCTCTCTTGCTTCTCTGAAACCCTCATCCTCTTTCAAAGTAGAAAAAAAAAAAAAAAATGAGGAGGTGGAGAGGGAAGCCGGAGGGGAAGAAATTTCCCTGCCACCTCATTACTCCCTGCTCACTGTAAACTCCCAGTTGTGGCCAGCCCAGCTCCCACCCTCCTCTCCCCTCTCACCTCTACACCTAAATTTCTCACAACCTCCTTTCCAGCTGAAAATGTAAATCGAGACATTCAGGATTGGGAAAAAAAAAAAAGAAAAAAAAAAAAAGAAAAAGAAAAGGTGTAAGAATGGACCTTTCTTGTTTATGGATGACACGGGAGTGAACATTAAACATCGTTGCTCTTCACTTCTCTAACTCCTGTGATTTTTAGCTGAATGCTCATGACTCACGAAGCCGCTTTTCTGGCTAAAAAACTTACTGGCTTAATTTTTTTTTTTTCTCTGTGGAAAAAAGCTGACACCAGATGTTTCTTTAGACCCTTCCCTGTCCTGAGTGAGTAAACAGCAGAGACAAACAGGCTGTTCTGTCATCGTGCTTCACTCCAGAACACCAGCAGTTTTATTATTTAGTTAAGAAAAAACACACCTAAACTGCTACTAATTGCATTAAAGATGCATAAATCCTCACTTTTAATATTAAATATAAGTGTCTACGTGTCAATAATATGTCTATTTATGAGCACAGGGATATGATGCACTGATACAATCGAGCTCTTGTGCTGCCCGAGCTCTCGCTCCCCATGTGCTTGTCTGCGGGCCCAGAAAAGCTCCGGCCCTTTCTACCAGCTACCCGCCAGTATTTTTAAACCTTCTCTCCTAAAATAACACGTCAATGTTTGCCTATCTGAGCTTACAGGAAGGCTCAGCGGCAGTTTGTGGACACGCCACTGTAAATGGATTTTGTCACGGTTTTTATGATGTCATGAGACTGTTTATTGTGCTTTGCTGAGAGAGCTGGTGACAATGGCATTTCTCCCTGCAGCCCCCTCTCCTCTGGAGGGATTTTTGAACTTTTATCACCTCTGGAAATTGGGGGGGTGAAGGTGTCGACAGCAAACTACCCCTCCTGAAGGGAAGGTGGCTGCGTGGGGTTTCTTCCACCCGCTGGCATTCAAGCTTGCTGTGTTGCTTACAAATATATCCTGAAGCGAACCACAGAAAACCACTACGCAGACAATTTTAATTCCTTCTCTGTCAGTACTGCTGCATTGATTTAGTAGCTGAGTGTGGCACTGTGGAACTGGCTGACATTTTATCTTGTGCTGTTGGTAAAAATCTACTTATTTTGTATTGAGATATTTGAGAGAGAGAGAAGAATAAACAACATCTCAGGTCTCAGGATGTTTTTGCACTGAGACCACTACATTTGCAAGTTACAGCCCTTTCATATGTTTTTCAACTATGCATGCATAAAATGACTGCATGGTTAGTTAATATTTATAATATCACGTCACACAGAATAATGCTGTTTTCTTCCATTGTGGTCTTTGCTTAACAAATGACTACAGGGAACAATTCTTAGGAGTAGGATTTTTCCTACCTTCCCATAACTAAAAATAAGTCTCACTCTAGCCTTTTGTAGAGACAGAAGGTAGAGTTCTATACCTTTTGGGAGCTACTTGTCCTGTACAAAATAAACACCTAGTTTGACATCAACAGTGAAACTCTGGTGGACTACATTCCATAAGGAGCCTGGGGTAGCACAAGACAAGACCTAAAAGTGTAAATGGATATTTTTCATTGTAAGCCATAAAGCATATATATCCATGTGTGCATTTTGCAGCAGTAAGTTCGCCCAGTTGTTTGCATCCCAGTTTCCTGAGGGCAGTCTTCATAGCATGACCCAACAGTTTGGGTTGCAGTACTGGGACAAGGGACTGTGTTTGTAAATGGTGGGGTGGGATTTCATGGTGCAAAACCCACTGGCATAGGTGTAGGGGGCATATGGGAAGGAAGAGATTGCTGTCTCATCTTACTATCAGTGGAAAGAACCCTTTGGAGTAAACCCTCCCAGAACCGTAGCTGTGTCTCAAGGGAAAACATGCTGAGAAAGATTCCAAGTGTGAACTAATGCACACACACCAAGGGTGATGAACAGGCTGGGACAATGGAGGGAGCAATAGAACTAAAATAACCGGGAATTCAGTCTGGAAACTGCTGTTTCAGCGATGCCAGGATCATTAACTCGATCTTATATCTGATTTCTCCCTTGGTCTCCAGCAGTCTTTGCACTGCAGTCCCTTCTGTGGAAACTATATACCTGAGTCTGTCTCCTAGCTAGCATGTGTTTAAATAACTTGCAAAACTAATGGACAGACGTGGGGAGGACACCATCTTGGACAAAAACATTTGTGAAGCACTAAGATAGAACATGATAGTCTTTGGGGCTGCAGCAGGGCTGGGTCTTTGTGGTGGAGTGTCATAAAGCTGTTCCTGGTATTGTTTTGGTTTCCTTCTGAGCTTGCAGCATCACCCCACTTCCTTCAGCCCCGCAAGCCATCCAGATGGATCAGGGTGATAAGTGGTGAGAAATTGCTTTGCAATTTAGCCACATATGGAAAACACACTTTGGAACAGGTATTTATCTGTCTTCTTAAAGGCAAATCTAGAGACAGTCTGTTCACATTTAGTTCAGTTGCCCAGTACAGATATATGGCTTGATTCCCCCAGCGTTAAATTTAAGAATATCTTTGTTTTACAGTCAGAAAAATTATGCTTTATCCCTGTTTGTTTCACGCTTTTTGTTTCAGATCAAATCCCAGCAGGTGTGGTAGGTTGCCTTTTTTTTGGTCCTTTTCCAATCAGGATTTTGTAACAATGTCAGACTGAGAAGTGAAGACTCTCGTTCCTATACACTTAAAACAGGATGAGATACATCCGTACCCCAACATACACATGCAGACCACCTTATTGCATCCAGCTAACACTGAATCACCTATTTCTCTTACTCTGTTGCTGAAGGAACCAGGTCTGCCAGACCAGAATGGTTCATAGTCTGAACTGAACTTTCTACTTTTGAAGGACGGCAGCATTTAAGTGGATGATCTGAATGTGGACAGCAGTTCTGATTCTGTAATCTCTACATAACAAAGACATTAAGCAGAAGTTTAAATTCAGAGATGCATATTCTTTTAGCATTTTTAACAGTAAGACCCCTCATATAAAGGTGCAAATATATTTTAGTCACCACTCTAACCAAAGATATAAGATAATGATATTAGGGATTTTCATGAGCCTCCTTGTGCTTCATTATAGCCTGGCACTGTATTTCTTATTAATTTTGTTGCCTGAAATGTCTGTTAGCATCTGCTATTTTGCTGTCAGTGCCATCAACCTACAAAACTCATAGCCCATGTAACCATAACCCAAAAAGCCACTGCAGGGTCTCTTTCCATTACTTTGCATGACTCTGTTCCAAATCCCATCTGAAAGATGTCACCTCCAAGACTTGTGTCCTCTGTGGTCCCACACAGCCCTAGTATAGAGGAAAGACTTTGATGCTACCATTTGAGTCACCAGTTATAAAGCACTGAGACTCAGATGTGAGCTATGCACTTTCTCCAGTGCCCAATGAAACAGCCATGCGGGAAGTGATTTCACAGAATATGAGAAATCTTCTTCTACCTTATTGAATCATTGTGTAATCAAAGGATAACATATTTGTTAAGAAGAAAAGTTGGTTCCTTTACAAACCTGAACTCCGTGCCTTTGTATTGTCTTTCTCAGGTGTGAATTTCAAAACACCAAAAGAAATGGCAATGTTCTTTAGCTGGTGAAGCATTAGGAAGTGTGGAAGTGTTGCCCAAGCATAACTCTGCTGGAAACTCATGCTGTTGTTTTGACCTTTGTTATTACAGGAGATGCTAGTTCTTACAAAGAAGTGAGATGTAATCTTTATCTTGTTGAAGACTGAACAAGCTTTTTGAGCACAATAAGATGACCACACAAACACATAAAGTAGTGCTGCACACTATTAGTGCACACACACAAAATACAAATATAGTCTTTACAATCTGAGGTGTTGGGAATCTGTCCATGAACTGTAGCAGCCCTGTTCTATAGGTACAAACCTTCTGGTTTGAGGATAGTTCAAGGCATTTTCTGGGATATTCCACAGTGAAATAATGAATAGTCAATGTGTCTAGCAGGAAACTAATAAACTGAAGAGCGTTTGAGACACAATTATTAGTCTCCAGGCTTAATGTTGTTGGTTTCTACAACTGATTTAGTTTTAATATGAAAAAGGAGTGACTCTGAATCAACCTTATGATATTTATATAATTTCCTTGTTAGGTTGATAAAGCCCGTGTGTTTCTTGCTTCATCTTGCTATCTCTCTTTTACCCTTAGTTTTCCAGATACAGTCAACAGTCTAGTTATTCAGAGTATTTTAGATTTCTGACGTGAAGGGACAACCTTACCCAACTTCTCATTGCAAAGTTGGCTATATTTAACTAATTGCAAAGTTTTAGAACTTCAGGGATTATTCGAAATACAGTCCACACATGCAACATTTTCCCTCAATTTTTGTTAGGTTACATTAATTAATCAAGCATCCAGGATAGGAAGTATTGATCTCTGCACATCACTGGGATTATTCCAAAACCTCCTTTCTTTCCTCTGTTAATGTAAGTAAAATAAAGAAAGATTAGGAAATGTTAACATATGGTCAGAAACGGAGAGCGTATCCTTTTCTCCAGAGGCATACATAAAAGATTTGCAAGGTAGGACTGATTCATCAGTGAAACGGAGTCAAGGATATGAGTTAGTCACAAGCAATATGACTTTTAGACTCCATATATAATTTGTAAAGATTGTACAATAAATTCATACTTTTATTTATTTATTTATTTATTTATTTATTTATTTATTTCTGCTCCCCCATTCAATATTCTGCTATAGATTGGAACCAGGTGTCTTTTCAAATTAGTCTCGTGGTGGCTTGTGGTGTTGGTGAGGTAAGGGGTAACACTAAAATGTTCTTAGGGTGCACTGCCTATTCATGTCAGACAAAGATTAAGTGTTCCAGAGGAGCTGGAACCAGCTAAGGATTGGCAATTCCTAGAAAGATCAATCTGAATGCAAGCTGTTTAAACCTTTTATCATCTAAAACAAGTAGAGTTATATTCTGTTTTTAGCTATATCAGAAAAAAAGAAAACAAAAGGTTACTACAGCTGTTCCAATCTGTTAGTAGTGCAGATATACTGATTCCCAGGAAAGGGGTTGAAGCTCTCCCCTTATTTCACTCCCCTTTGTTCTCCTGATATGCTCATTTTTCAACTGATTCTCTGTTTACCCTTTCAAACTATAGGCAGCAATTCCTACCTAGTTTCAGGTTTTTCATGGTTTAGGGAGTTTACAATACCATACAATAAATAAATAAATAAACAGGGTTTTGTTCTTCTTTTCTTAAATCTGAAAGCCAGTTTGCATTCTATTGTACTGTTCTAAAAATAAACAAATAAATAAATAAAATAAATAAAATACAATAAAATGCTATCCTGAAATTACCTTGGTCTCTGTAACTGCCTGGTCATAGTTGGTCTCATTGCCTGGTCAAAGTTAGTCATAGGCCAGAAAGATCAGTTAAGGCCACAGTGGAGATATGCAACTCACATAAGCTGTGATACGTCAATTCTATAGCATTCTTACAGTAAGCAGAATTCATATCAAACTTTACTCTCAGGAATGTGCAAAGGCAAGAAATACAGAAGGGAGATGGTTACAAAGGATTCTCTTCTGCTCTCTTTGTGACTACAAGGAATTAAAATACTAAATATCTGGTAATTAAAAGGAGCAATGGGCTTTGAAGGAGCAGCATCCTATGATCAAAAGGCTGCATCATATCCAAATCTAAAAAGTCTTTCTGTTTATATTCCTTTCAAGTTAAGTCACTTGGATTTGCTTTTGTAAATGATGCCCTATGGCCCTGAAGGATAAAACCATGTGGGAAAAGACTAACTGCCTGAGATTTTTGCCCTTCTATAGAATTGCCACATGTTCCATAAACCTTGTGCAAGGAAGTCAACCATTCCTCACACCTGTTGCACAACCACTGAGCCACACTTGGTTTCAGCTGTCCCCTGACATATCCAGTCCAAATGAGCATTTTACTTTTCCAAATGAAAAAGGGGGTGATTCCATTAGTCAAGACCCAAAATCCACACTGAAGTGATGGCATGCGAAACTACACAGATGCTAGTGAATGTGTGCACAGTTCCAGCATTGCTTCAGACAAATATCATGTAGCTTATTACCAATCTCTCCCACAAGAGAAAAATAGAAAACAAATACATGGTTTTAAATGAAGCTGTTAATTTTTATGTTATTTATAAATAAAATATAATAACAACAACAACAATAATAATAATAATAATACCAGACAACTCTGGCAAGAGGATATATTTTTCTTCATTTGGATCACAAATCTACAGAAGAAAGGAAGAATTTATAACCTCCCATAAGAAATATTGAGCATTCAGCATAAAATACAAATCTCCTTAAAATCTTTCATGCCTATTGAATTATTTTCAGTACGACACACAGATATAAAGGAAATTTTAGTTAGTACTGGTTTGGAACAACAACAAAAATATTACCCATTTCTTTAGTAAGTCATTTTGGATACAACTCAGTTTTGCAGAAATCTCTGTCCTGCCTCATCCTGTTTTACAGAGTTCCCTTTCTGTGCAGATCCTGGCAGAAGTCAGCTTGTTAATTCCCAATGACAAGAATTAGCTAGATAATGGTCTTTATGGAACTGCTTAAATATCTGATTCCATCAGTTGGCCAAGAACATGTTTATGCTTAACCAAAAGGCCTGCTTAAAACTTCCAAGAAATAACCTATGCATTGAAACAACTTTTGCAGGAGAGGCAACCTCTTTTGCCTCAGGTTCAGGAAGGGTTACATAAAAGCAGTCCGTGTCTGTGCCCAGTGGCCTGCTGAAGTTCCAGTGGAAAGCAACTGCTGGAGGTGTTTTAAGGGGGGAGGGGGGGAGGAGGCAGAACTGAGATGTTTAAGTCTAAAGCCTCACCTAAATCTTCAGAGGATACGAAGGGACAAAAATGTTGGTCTCCCCAGTAAAGCTCACTGGGTGCGACCAGTGTTTGGCAGCCTGGTCTTCTGCCATCCCTTCTCAGCTGAGCATTTTTGTGTCTCTGTAATGCCTGCAGCCCTTTAGGACTTGCAAATTGGACATTTTTCCAACCATGTCCCAGGGAGGAAGGGGGGGGGGGGGGTGGGCGAGACGAGCAGTCTAGTAGATGTCTTCTGGAAAAGCCAGGTGTGTATTAGTAGCATTAATCTCTGCATGCAACAGAGCAAATCCTCAAGGCCCAATGTCTGAAAGGGAATCAGAACCGTTGCCTCATGTAACAGCCGAGAGGTTTAAAGCATTTGCCCTGAAAGCTGAAGCTTGAGAACTTCCCCCTCCTCAACCAGAGGCTGTTCCAACTAGGATCTGCAGCCTCCCCCAGGAGCACTAGGCAGGACAAGCACAAGGAAACAACACCCTCTTCTAGTGCTGTCAAAACTGGTGTGGCTAAGAAAGCCAGGGTCAAAGGGGCAGGAAGAGAGTGAGCCAAAAATAGTGTCATGTTGTCTTTGTGCCAAGGACGCATGGGCTTCAGGCTTTCTTCCTATAAATTACAATAAAGATCTCAAAGAATTTTAATACTTCCGAATTAAACCTTAGAACCCCAGTGAGGGAGGTCACCCCCAGCATCTATCTACTGTCTTTCTACAGTCTCAACTACTAATCAACACCATCCATTTTAGGCAGCAGACTGAACGTAAACACTGCTCAGTTAGCAGGAGACTTGGTAGGATTTGAGTTTGAAAATTAAAAACAAATTCCTGGAAAGAATTCACTTTCACATGAGCTCTAGGAAAGAAAGAAAGAAAAAAAAAAAAAAAAAAAAAAAAAGATAGAACAATGGAATATGAACCAGACAGTGTTACCTTTACATGTCTTTAAACTCAGACGGTTATTAATTCTTTTCTTATTTATTAAAAAAAAAAAAGAGATGCACTTAATCATCTGAAAGATTAAAGTAACTGAATTACATCTTTCTATACAAAAAAGTTTTTTTTATGTACAAAAACACAACAGATCTTTGTAATTGTAAGCTAAAATGTGTATCCACAAATTATTTTTCATAATAAGTACTTCAACTGATGAATCTTTTAAATGATGGATTGTGCTTGTAGATCAGAGACACAGACATAAAAGTGTCAAATTTCTTCCAATTAAAATGGAGAGAAATTAATTAGGAAAATTTGGCTGATATTATTAGAAAAACCTCTGTGCCACTTTCTAAAATAAATTGAATTTACTTTTGATGTTATATGTAGAGTTGGAAGGCTGTTTCAACCTGCTTATTTCTTTAACAGATTGAGAAAGCCATTAAAACATCAGAATCAGTCATAAAGGTAAGTAGTGACAGACAGTAGTGAAGATTCCACAAAACAAACAAACAAACAAATCAGACAAACAAAAAAATAAAAAGAGTTTTCTGACCTACTTCTCTTTCTAGTTAAAGCAAAAACTATGTAATAGACAAATGGACTTTAAAAATGAACCCAAGTGTGTCTGTATGAAGATTTTCAACAGTAAATAACATTTTTAGTAATGTAACTCACTTTGAAAGTTAATTTCATGTCGATTTTTTGCAGGATTAGAAATATTTTTCTACTTTCCACGTGCCTATTTCCATTAAATAGTTAACTTGATCAGAAGAAGCAGAAGGAAAAGTATCACTTTCTATCAAATCTCATTCTGTAGCCAGAAGCTCTAAGAGTCATGGTTTTCTCACAAAAAGATATTTTTACTTCACAGGGAAATGAGTTTGCGCTAATGACCTAGACGAGGAAAAAGAGTGACTCCAAAAACCCAAAGGACTCTGCTACATGTATTATTTTTTAAAGAAGGAAGTTCATAAATCATTCTTTCATGTTATATAAACACATCTAAATGTGTGGATTTTATCATCTATTTTTTAAAACTTTGACTGAAAAAATACCTTAGTCCTATAAAATTCACCCTGGAAAACTGTTTTAAAAAAGAAGACTTGGGAATAATTGGGAATAAGTGAATAATCTGTATTTTCTTCTCTGAAGTATAATGTATACATGGAAATTACAGGTGATCTATGGAAAAAATTGCAATATTCAGAAATTGAGTAATGTCATAGCAGATCCAATTATGAAATAAACATTTCCTTGAAACTGGAAGATCTTAACTACGCATTTGATAAAAACTGAAATCATATTCTCCAGAGAGAAAAACAGAGGGAAAAGAAGCATATGGAGGTCAGTCTGGGTGTGACATCCATTACTACATCTATGTAAGCCCCATTAGTCATTTTAACGTATATTTCTTTTTACGTATAACACATTGCCTCTTTGAGAGCTTGGATGCATTTTGGGAAAGGAAAGGAAAGGAAAGGAAAGGAAAGGAAAGGAAAGGAAAGG